>NBZA01003033.1:9700-29516 GCA_003054995.1 Aleochara bilineata
AAACGCGCACAATTGATGACCACAGTCACCTCCCCGGTATTCGATCGACGGAATCACTCAGTAAGAAACTATTATTTATTTCTGTTGGAAGTTGTTCTAAATGTTTTGTGGTATTGTAATAGGTGCGTGTCGCTAATATTCTGGGCGTTGTTGGTACTGATGTTTCCGTCGAGGAAATCAAAAAACTTGTGCCACCTTATAAGGTAAATGTATAACCATTTATTTGGACAAAACATTAATGTAGTTTTTGTTTTGGTCCTTTTTGTTTCGCAGCTTGGAGTTAATGGATATTCATTCATCGTGAACAACAACGGGCACGCGTTATACCATCCAGACCTACGGCCGCTGGTAAGAATCAAAAGTGATTAGTGAATTCAGCTCACACCCCTGTGGGATTCCAGCTAAGCAACGAACAATACGAAGACACCTTGGAGCCGGCGTATTGTTCGGTCGACCTCACCGAACTGGAGCTTGTCGAGACGGAACACGAGCGGCCGAGGGAGAACCACTCTGCTCTTCTGGATGTAAGTCTCCTTCGCCCTCGGCGCAACTTCTTCTTGCTGCCGTTTGCGCCCTGGATGAAGTTAATCATCTTTGCCGTCATTACCAAGCACATTTTGTTATATACAAGGCGACTTGCAATACCCCCGCGCGCGATTCTTATATGGGTATACAGGTCACCTTGTATTATAGGAGTATAATATTATGTAGCTGCCGATACAAAAAAGATACGATACGATACGATACGGCGTGGTGCCGTGCTGGTGCGCTTATATAATGCGTGTTCTTTTCTCTCTGTTCATCACGTGCAGCTGCGACACGACATGATCGATCAGAAACCTGGGGAGACGGAGTTCGGCGTTAAAGTACACTATGATAATATGGTAAGTGCAATGACACTTTCACGAAAGAAATCGATAGGCATGCACAAAAATTACAACACTTGGGAACGAAATAAACACCACCGTATTATGTCATAACCTATATTCTAATCGTTTAATGGTCTGTTCGCGGGAAACAGCGGCGCGTTACGACAAGACGCTATAATTACTTCTATAATCCCATCGAGGGCACGCCGTTCTCGCTCGGTATTGCGCTCCCCCAAGGATACGGCATGTACGAGCTGCTGGCCGAGCAGGAAATCAAACTCAGCCAAAAAGGTGTGTATCATTTATTCCATGGGCTTTCATAAGAATGTCATTTGTATTTTAATCATGTTTTCGATTTCCAGTCGAGGAATACTTTAAGGGCGATAACTGGAAGGTTCATCCCGACTGGTGAGTCCCATAGCAGGCGTTGCCAATGAATTTCAAATATTTATTGTCGACAAACAGGGTGTACTGCGAGTACAGCAGCGGATCGTCGGGCGAGCAGCGCTTCCGGAACGCCGAGGATCGCGTGCGGCATTTCCTCTCTCGCAGCCGCCGGCCCGGATGGAAGTGGATGTCTCTCCGGCCGCGCTCACCCACACAGCGCGAACATCATCACGTCTCCGCCAAGCTGGACAAGGACGCGTACTTTTGTAAGTTTTGATCAGTCATTTCCGTGTACGAAATGGAGATTGGCTTGAATTTGGGTCATTACCACTTGCTAGGTGACAAGACACTGCTGCAGTCGCTCGTGCTGGACGCCAAAGTCACCGAGGAGATCGTACGCCACAATTCGCACCCGTCGAGCGTCGAGGATGAACAGTACGTGTTATTGATTTTATCCATGCATATGAATGTGTGTTTGCTGGTCGCGTGTACCCATCATCATCATCACCATCAACATTCACTGCTGGCTTTAAACCACAATGCCACTTTAACTACATACGCACTCACACGCCACGCATGTGCGCATTTACGCACTCCACGCCAGTCACTCTTTAACTTGCATTATTTATTGGCATAATTGTGCTTAAACGTGCGAATGTGTGCGTGTTGCTATTCATCCATTCTCCTCTCTTCTCCTCTATTCCCCTCACATGACAACTAATTACATACGCCGATTTCCGCTGTCACTAATTATTGAATGTGATTAATTATTAATTTAAATTCTTTAAATCTTTGCACAATAGCCCAATTGCAACACTTTTGGTTTTATTGCAAAGGTAAAGTAATGATAATTGCACTAACGAAATGAAAGAGAAACGCGCCGTAGATTAGATTTATGTATCAATGAATCATCAGCATCATCTACATACATACCTATCTTCAGAGGAAAATGTAATATTGATCATTGTGTTGTATTCTTCGTTGCTGGCTGTTATATCATTAATTCTGTTCTGTTATGTACATTTTCTGTTTAGATTTGAAGCAGCCATGGAGTGGATTGTGAGTATAAAACAGTAAACAGCCAGCAACAATTTCAGCATTTCCATGAAATGAGATCCAGAAGGAGACAAGACGTGGGAATGATTAAATAACCTGCTTATTCTTACGTTGCGCCGCGTATTTATTTATCAATTTAGGTCTGACACTAACTGCTGGCTCATTGCGCAACAACATCATTAAAACGATGCCTAATTGCAAGTATCTATTGCAGTCGTGGCTTTCGGATGTTTGGTCTGACAATGTCTTTCGTGGCGACGCGCAGCGGTCTGTTGCGCTGGATCGACCACATAAAACAGCCGGAAACCAGCAGCCAGCCGTAAGGATCACATCTCTGCTCTGCAGTTGAATTGAATTAACGGAATCTGCATTTAATTCGCAATTCATGCAGGCATTTCAGCGAGCATAATGTACGTGCTATGGACGAGACGTGGTACAAGCGCGCCGTCGACCAGCACTACGTGGAGCCGGAGAGTTTCGTCTACTCGGTGCCCTTCGATGTCGGTAGCAATGGCGAGCCCCTCGTGACCGCCACACATGCGGTGTTCGTTGAGCACAAGGGACACCGTGCCCCTACCGCCGTTGTCGGCCTACAGTACCAACACGCGATCCTCGCTTCACATTTCCTCAACATCACGTCAGCCGTACGTATTGTGCCTAAACTGGGACAATAATAGTGAATCAAATTACCTACGTTAATTTTCAGTGCACTGGCAGCACGTCGTGCAAGAAAACATGCGCCAGTGATGAGCTCGACTGCTACGTGCTGGACAACAACGGTTTCATCATAATTTCCGAGAATGCCGAGCACACCGGACGCTTCTTTGGCCAGATCGACGGTACCATTATGGATTCGCTCGTGCAGGATAAAATCTACAAGAAGGTGCCCGTCTATGATTATCAAGGCGCGTGTACGAACAGCCGCAGTTCGTATGGGGCAGATGCAACTACAATAACGGTATGACCAGCAGTACATAACCTCATTCCTTTATCGACAGTTACAAGTTTTCAATTTTTTATAGCCCTTTGCACCGATGCAATATTTGTTTGGATGGCTAGCAAAAATGCTGCTAATATGGTCTAGTCTAGTGAAAGTGGCCTATGGCGTTCCATACGCACAGGAAGACGTCTATGGAGATTATCCATACGATTATAACCAGGAAGACGACATCACTGAAGATCGAGACTCCATCATCCCGCCAGTACCTTTTCCCAATAATCCATCATTTGCCACACCGCCCATTGAGTCTGATCCTTTGGACGGCGTTGACATGGGCCAGTACGGCATCCGAAGATGCGACAAAAAGACCGACTTGTATATCCTTCAACCATCGAGGCTGAACACTAGCGGACAGAGTAACCCACTCAAGGGCAAACTCACCAACTGTCACGTGACCGGCTGCGAGCGGCCTTTCAGCGTCCAGAAGGTGCCGCACAGTAATCTTATCCTTCTCGTTGTGGACACGCTTTGTCCATGCGGCAGCAAGCAGCTGAGCATCGCTCCGCAAGAAATCGTCTATGACGCTGATGGCGCCGCCGGCGGTTGTCTACACAAACCTAAAGAGAAATTCTATCGGCGACGCCCGCCCAAGTGCATCAACTACCATCCCGAGGAAATCGAGATCCACATATGCGGTGCTGGCAACGCTCCATTATCTAACCTCCTACAACTCGCGTTGCTCTTTATTACTCCACGTTTGCTCTTTGCGTGATCACTAGGATATTTCCAGTGCGAATCGATACCGATATTTGGTCATCGATAGGTGTATTATCTATAAATATAATTGCAATTAACTTGGTAAGATGAGAAGGAGAAGAAGATATTTCAAAGAATATGAAATTTGAGGGTACATTTGAATTATACATTCCATTGTATAATTGTTCGTGTATCATTTGTAAAGGTCATCATATCAACCAATATCTAGTTACATTTTTTATATAATTTATATGCGATGAAAATTCTTTTTGGGTGTCACGTGTAAATAAGAAAGTAAGAAATTTGTCGCGTATACACGCAAAGAATCCAAGTAATGAAACGATTTGCTTGTTTTATGTTGGAAGACAATAACGGACGACGACTATTTTCAATAATATACGCAACCAAAGAGAATAATGAATAATCCTGTAAAGAGAAGAAGTAATTCCTAATCGTGAGAGTATAATGTTAGTTATATTTTAAATATAGCTTATCTACCTACTACTATCTAGAAGTTTAAGAACGTAAATGAGAATGAAGGAAGCCAAACAGTCTGTTCGCTCCTGAGAAATGAATTAAGTCTGCAAGGAATGAGAAAGAAGCAATTGTAGAACGAATCAAACGCGGTTTGCTGCAACTTAATGACAATACATATGCGCGAATACAATTTTATCGTGAAACTTGTGGAAGAAAATGCAAATGTTCCAGTTGCACTTGCAGTTCCATTATCTTATATCATGTTTGTACTTAATTTCCGAAGACGTACAAGACTCCAATGACGAATAAGAAGAAGATGCAGCTCAAGTAGAAATTCTCCCGGGACAATAGTGAATGAGCAATAAAAATACGCACATACCAGCCACATATATAGCGACGAGACCAAACAAACAGAACATATCGACTAGCTCTGCACATTTCTGTATTTGCCAACAAACATATCGAGAAGCAACACAGCAACTTCAAGATAATGGAAGTGCAAATAATAACATGGCTACCAAACATAGTTTTGTGTTTGTGCCTACTTTAGGTGCATGGAAGATCAAAAAAAAGCTGTATATAAAACCAACTTGCATATTTATACATAATTTAAACATAGTTACGTACTTACAGATAACAGAAGATGAAGAAGTTATTCAATAATATAAATAATCAACTACATAATTCACTAACTACTTGCTGCTACTACATGCAATACTTACCAGCTATATACATGGCTTTTTTACTTTAACAAGATTTTAAAAGCGAGACGCTTTTCTCATACAACTACGAATAATACTTACGATAAATCAAAGCTAATCAAGCTACTCTCCTACTGACTCGTCGTTCTTACATTTAGCTTTCACTCATGATTCTTATCTGTTCTATAAACGAACAACCACAATAAGAAGAAGAAATATTACGTAACGATAAGAAGCTGGTGAGAAAAACAGGGAATGAGAATATTCATTGTTAATAAATAGTGTTTTTTATGAAAACTTGAAATGTTAAACAAGATACAGCCGGAAAGAGTTAGAGAAAATGAATGCGAAACCAAAATCAAAATGTACGTCGTTTGATCAGAACTGTATCTACATATGGATTTGTATTTTGTTTTTGCTGTGAGAGCACAAACAAACGAATTCTTGTATACTTTCGAGTATGAGTGAGTATTGTCTAATTAGCGTTGTGTGTTTGATACGCGGCCCACTATAGTTTTTAGTAAACTTAATCTTAACACTTATCTAACGATCTTCAACTATATCTCAGAAGTGAAAAATGAGAAAATATGAAAAAAAAGTATGAAAAAACTAAGTCTTCCAATTAAAACAAATAATTAAATGTAAGTTACATCCATATATGTACATCAATTATATGTATGTACACGCATTCAAAATGTACGTACTACATGTAAGTGTATATATCTATTCTATTACGATAAAGATAAAATAAATAAAAACGAAAAAGTGGAAGGAGCTGACAGGAAGAAGTTACTTACACGTCACATACGTGCATCATTCTTTTGATATGTTGCAAAATGAATGATGTACAAATGTAAAATTATAAATGAATATATTATATATGAAATATATAGGCAAAATTGTAGTGTTTAATAAAAATATGTATCCGATTTAAAGACGGAAGAAACATTTGAGTTGATAACCACATATGTACATACATACATATGCTGGATTGGTCAGAAAAGAAATCGAGATGCAAAAGTCTAAACATTGTTTGTTGTTTGTTGAATGTCTAAAACATCATACTCGACTTCACCATACTTATCTTAAACGAATTGCATAGTTTTAAATATTAACATTAAATAATATATTTATCAACGGGTTGAGTTTAATTTCATATGAAGTTATAATAAGAGAATAAATAAACCAACTTCTTCCTTAACAATGGTGCCATTGCGATTTCTGTCTTGTTTCACTTCGCTTTCAATGGAAACGAATGAATAGACAAAACCATTAACATACGTTTATTTCTGACTATCTGTTTTTTCTCACATTATCTAGAAAGTTTTACCGCCTATTCAATAGAATTCTAAATAATTACAAGGCTTGTATGCCAGTAATTAATAGATATTTCAAATACTAAAGCTACACTTCCACACTTTCTTTTTTAGATGACTTATTTGTTTATTTTAAACATTTAAATTGTATAGAGTCACCTAACAATCTATGTAGAAAACGTTAATTTATCTAAAGCTTGCATAGGTGGCACTAGTTTCGAAATCAAACCTCGAATCGCCGCCCAAACAATTTTAGCAGAATGAAACGATTAAGGTTATACATGATAGCGTCCATTTTAGTCAGCCCTAGATACGTTTCATTGGTACTATTTGCTAAAACAATCATCACGCGTCGGCCACACATAGTTTGAATATTCCCACGTAGTTGCAATCAGGTATGTCAAACAAATTTCTTATTGCTTGCTCGAATTGAGAATTGCGCAGACTCGTCAAATATGGCTGTGCTCGAAACAATATCCGACATTACGTACTGTGGCCGACACCGATCGATATTCGGTAATGTGACGTACAATGTCGCTTGTAGTGATCGTTGTGCATCTACCATCGTGAGAAATGTCGGAAGGCCCGTACAAATCACAATTAGCGCGTGCATCGTCTGCGATTTGAGTGTGGCAACGCGATCGACGAGATGTTTTTGTGTTGAATGCATTCACATACACGCAGGTGCGTACGCAGCCGTACTAATAATTTTAACTGGGCCTGCTCAGCTTTGCGGTGGACGGACGCGCGATTCGCTTCCAAAATGATTTTCTGTTATCATCGTTTTTTGTGTCCTCTTGGCATGTGTTCACCGGCAAGGCGAAGGTGGTCGTGTCGGCCTCCTTACTTCATCAGGATGGCGTCCACCGAATACAAAGCGGGGTTCGTTTACATTTTGGGGTGGCCATGTTATTTGCTCGGCAAAGCGTTATATTCGGTCATCGATGGTGTTAGCGTGTTGACCGCAAAGTGTTTGTATTGCCAGGTCGGAAAAAAGTAGCTCCAGAAGACGACGAAGATGTTGTGATCTATCTATCATGTGGTTTCCTAATTAGTGTGTTATCATTTGCAACATTATATAAGCATCGACTAATTTAACATGTGTGGCGGGCAGTATGAGTTAGCGTCTTCGAAGGGCAAGGGGTCGTACATCAATTATTGATTTTATATATGCTTTGAATGGTCGTTTATTTAATTCGTAAACATGATGATTCGTCGTGCATCGAAGAGATTTGACGACGTGCTGCAACCACCGTAGCGTTATTTGTTTTGTTTATATTAAACTATGTAAATGCTGTGTATTTTAGCTGGAGGCTACCCTGCATACCGGGTTGAATAAATGGTGATGATGAACACGGCGAACGGCAGCCAGACGGAACAAATCACGATGATGGTGCACTCGCCGGTGGAGCTGTCTTGTGCCACGGACGATGACGAGGACCGCTGCCCGTCGTCGCCGGCGTCCGGGTACGACGACGGCACTGATCTCATGACGGCGGCGATGGACGATGAAGTCACAGCACAATTGGCTGCTGCTGGCCCAGTCGGCGTTGCTGCCGCTGCTGCCATAGTCTCGGCTAAGAAGCGGAAACGGCCGCATTCGTTCGAGACGAATCCGTCGATACGAAAGCGCCAGCAAAATAGGCTGTTGCGGAAGCTACGGCAGACCATCGATGAATTTGCAACACGCGTGGGCCAGCAGGCAATTGTTTTGGTTGCGACCCCTGGCAAACCGAATACCAGTTACAAGGTGTTCGGAGCCAAACCGCTGGAAGACGTGATTCGGAACCTGAAGTCGATGATCATGGAGGAACTAGAAAGTGCCCTCGCTCACCAGGCGCCGCCGCCGGTGCAGGACGACCCCACCTTGTTCGAGTTGCCACCGCTTATCATCGACGGCATTCCCACGCCCGTGGAGAAGATGACCCAGGCGCAGCTGCGCGCCTTTATACCACTTATGCTAAAGTATTCGACGGGCCGGGGGAAGCCCGGCTGGGGCAGAGAGTCAACGAGGCCACCCTGGTGGCCGAAAGAGTTACCGTGGGCGAATGTCCGAATGGACGCGCGTACCGAAAATGAGAAACAGAAGGTAGAGAATCGTTTTGTTTTGGTTCTGTTTACACATTTCTATTGTTGTAGATATCGTGGACGCATGCGTTGAGGCAGATAGTAATCAATTGTTATAAATACCACGGCAGGGAAGATTTGTTACCAGCGTTCTGTGAAGAAGACGAGAAAGCAAACGCGGCGGCAACAGCAAATGCAAATGTTGGTACCGTTCTCAAGATGCATCATAAGATACAGATCCAAGCTAACGGCTCACCTCAGATTATTTCTGCTTCGCCAGACGAGGCGCAGGTCTGCCTCGACCCCACCGGCTATAGTTCTGATGTCGATGTTCGTAGCACATCAAAAATTCTGAATGTTGTCACGTATTTTCGATTTTCTTTCGTTTCGTTCCCTATCACACATTTCAGTTCGTGTATTTTGTATTTAGATTCAAAATATTTAAGTCATACTGTATGATTTTCCAGTTTTAAGATGTTTTTTCGTTCGCTCGTCGGTATGCTCGTAGCTTGGTTTTGTAGCTTTTTTGCCATTATTTACTGCATTATACGCACCACGATTGTATCGTTTTCGAATGCTGAATCTGTGAGTCCTATTTCAGATCTCAACGCAATACGCGCCAACAGTCTTACACACGATTACAAATGCCGATGGTACAGTCAGTATTGTGCAAGTTGATCCAAATAATCCCATCATCACGCTGCCTGATGGTACAACCGCCCATGTGCAAGGCATGGCGACACTGCAGTCGGCTCAGGGTGAAACTACTATTCAAGCGATCACAGACGCCAATGGGCATGAAGTGATGGACCTGAATTCTGTGACCGAAGCCACGCTCAACTCCGAGGGCCAGATCATTCTCACTGGAGAAGATGGCCATGGTACTATTTTTGAAATTGTTTTATAATGTTTTTATGATTTTTTATGTATATTTTATCTGAATAATTATTTGATGTCTTCTTTTAATATAAGGTCGTTTTGTAGTGAGTGGAGTTATTACTGTGCCCGTCTCAGCATCGATGTATCAGACTATGGTGGCGAACATCCAGCACCTGCAGGCGAACAGCGATGGTACGGTGTGCGTGACACCAATGATGCAAGTGCCCAAGGTGGAGCCGGTCGACCACGTCGAGACGCTGACGGTGACGCAGGGCGGCTTGACGCCGATGATGATACAGACGTCCGGTGAAGGTGGGCCTCAAGTGTTGCAAGTGCTCTCCCTGAAAGACGCGACAGTGCTGACGAAGGCGATGGCCGGCATCGCCGACGTTAAGACCGAGGAGGCAATACTTAGTGATCAGGGCTAATCGTGGATCAACTGGGAGTAGGATAAAATTTAGTCGTAATTTAAACAAATCTAATCAAGAGGCGAGCGCGAATATGCACCTGTGTGTGCTGCACGATTATGTACATAACTTTTGTGGTCGTTGTGAGTGTGCCATCATCTGTGGATTGAAACAATAGTTAAGGGTAGTAACGATCGCGATTCATTCAGATTCATGCAGTCTCTGTGCCAAAGGCATTCAAACGAGTACCTACTGTTAATTTTTTAGCGATATTAGGTTTAGACGGTTCGATGTATTACCGTCATGGTGATTTTCGTCAGTTACTACATTATTATTTTGTTTAATACACCAGCGAATGGTTACCCGTTTATATTTTAAATGCAATCTTGAGAGAATGATTAGCTCATACTAGGATTAATTAGAAATCAATTCTTAATTTTCTAACGTACGTCATGTGCTTGAATTATCTTACTTGAATCTTATAGATTGGAAATTGAGATACACGCCTGTTATAGTCTAATGTTTTTGCGGACACTTGCCAGAAATTGAAAATTTGACATTTCAAGCAATCATGTTTAATTCTTGTCAAATCTGAATGTATATTTGGCGACCTGGACATTGTTGTAGGTACAATTTAATGGTAACAGGTTTTCGATGTAAAGATGCAGCACAATTGACGTGTTGTGACGTAAAAATGTAACAAACAAGCAAACAATTATTTTTTATATTTTTGAATCAATATCTTTAGCAAATTTATCCAAAGAATAGGAAGGAGTGATTTAGGAGGAGAGGAAGAATGTGTATTGTGTTAAATAATAATGAATTAGTTTCATTTAATAATCTGTACATAGTATCAATAATTTGATTCAAATGGATTAAGAGAGAATCGAATACTTAATGTAAAATAAGAAGTGAGAAACTCATGGAGACCCATTTATCTCAATTCATCGTAGAAATAACTTCACTGGTTGCAAACTATGCATTAGGGGTCAAACATTTGAAATTCTTATTTTTCTACACCGACAACACATCTTGTAAATGTAGAGTTAATTTTGCGTCTGGAATATTGATTGGTTTACTAGAATGCGCAATGATTTAGTATTGCAATATTTATTTATTTTACTTTGCTCAGACTATTGGATAAAGGATTTTAATTGAAGTCAGACATTGATTAAATAATTTATTGCTTGTTTGAAGTTGAGTATAAAACTTAAATGTTTTATGTCTGTCAACATTTCATACGTGTTTCCAGTTCATTAGAAGTACTAATTTTAAATTATTGATGCTGTTGTTATACAAATATCATCAAACTTGTTATGATGCCTGTGAAATATGACAAAACAAAATGGAATTATAATCATACTCAGATTTTTAAATAAAAAAATAATTGTACACTACTAAATAAAAGGACAAAAAGCAAGTGATTTGTATAGTTGATGAAAAATAAGAACACCACGATCCACTAAAACTGTCAAAACCGCTCGTCACGCCCGGATATAAGAATTTGGGTGTTAATACAAGATTTACAGAGTGTAAGAAATGCAAACATGTGGCGCGCAACATATGGAATCTTTACTTGAAATATATTTTTGTTTGTGTCACTCAGTGATAGGATTTTATGACCGTTTAGGGCAGTGCTTTCCAAACTAGGGGGGCGCGAGACTGTTGCAGGGGGGGCACGCAGCTGATTCCAAATTATAATTACGAATACGAAATCATTACGAAATTACAATATCAGATGAGTGTTTATGAAATTGGATTGTTAGAAAAATTAAGGGGGGCGCCACACATTTTTTTTCCAAAGAGGGGGGGCGCAGGTACAAAAAGTTTGGAAAGCACTGGTTTAGGGACAACCAGCTATTGGTCAACATAAATTTGCAGGTCGTCTTCTAAATTTTGGCGTCAACAAAGAACGCAGTACGCAGGCTTAAGTTAGAAGATGATGGGAACTTTGAGTAATTTATAACGGTTTGACAGTTTCAAGTAGATCGTCACACTGTTAAAATTCACCAACTTTATTTTAGTTTACTTCAATTCTTGTTTGAAAACTTAGGTTATGTTATGTCCACTTTGGCCAGTGAATTCAAAGCTCGTCTATGCTTTTATTGTTAATTAACCCTGAACTAATTAAGATACAGCTATATGGTTTTCAACATGAGAAAGTATGTTTATTTACCTATCCGGAAACGTATATAAAAATCGTATACGGAAACAGTAAGTAACCCTAAATTGCATTTGAAAATTTAGGATATATTATGTTTACTTTTGTCAGTCAATTTAATGCCCGTCTGCGTTTCTTTTCTTCACTACCTTTATAAGGTACTGAAGGTTCTTAATATATAAGAATCTTTACGTAACCAGAAGTATTTTAAAATGAATATTTGAAAATTGGACGTACTTTAAATGTTGAATCTATCTTTATATAATGTGATTATTACCTATTTGTAATCACTTATTATGTTTTACAGTAAAAACAAGTAGTCATGCATACAGCTGTCTTCTGATCAATACATGGGGAACAAGTGTACGATGTCCGCCCTGGATGAAGTGGAATGTCACATATTAGTGGTAAAGTAACTTAACAAACGGAAGCGACTTGGTAGGTGCTGTCGCATTGTGTTACTGATTTATTTCAAAGCACCATTTGCCATCTAATCTGCTTCCAAGATGAAGTACTGCCTCCGAGTAGGTTCCCACACAGTGAGTCCTAGAATTAGTTTATTGTCTTTATCCATGTACCTGTAGGGCAGCAAGAGGATTATGCTTGATGCACTCCTATTTCACTCACCATCTGTAATTAGTAAGTAATTAGCTTTGAAAGGGCAAGCGGAAGCGGCTCGACAGCTGTCGTTTTATGATTACGAGAGTTGTTGAGCTGTTCCCTAATATATTCCCAATCCCAATCGTAAACAGCGGTTGTGATTCAGTTTTAACAGCCATAGGTAACAGCGCCCGGTGGACGAGTGGCCAGCGTGCTTGCCTATCGACGGCGCGTCCCGGGTTCGAATCCGGCCGGAGACGGCGACACTTTTTAAGAAATTTCAAAGTGCCGTTAGTCATTGGACATCAGTAAGTGACAAAAAATACCATCAAGAAGTCTCCAGACGGAGGAAGAGTAAATAAAAATAATAAATGGAAAGCGTCAAAAATTATTTTGAATTTTTGCGTATCATAGCTTAAGTTTGAGCTTGATCTGAGCCCGCCCGCCCCGTCAGTCAGGTTGACTGTCCAGCTCCGTGGTCCGTAAGAGACTGACTCCCATTTCCCGATCTTAGTTACCATTACAGTGGGAGCGGTGTCGCCATCTGAGACTCTCTGGGGATGGTCTCCAGTAGTGGGGACTTCTCCGGAGAGTTTTAAATTAATTAAAAGGCAACTCCTGTGCCCGGGGATCGAACCCGGGCCTCCTGATCGACAATCAAGCATTCTACCACTAGACTATAAGCCGCTCTTACTTAGAAGATGTTGGAACTTGTACACCTTTGTCCGTTTTCGGACTTGGAAATATTCTAGGCGGCCCCCGGCCTCAGGAACCACCAACGCACAGGCCTTACCTCAACAGTTAGTGTTGTCTGACTTGCTCCTTGTTTGTTGTCGTGTTACAAGTGATAAGAATATATTACGTATATTACAACCTTATAATAAAACCGGAAGTACTTTTAAACTAATCAATCAATTTTCATTTACCAAATTTTAACAAGACAATAAATAGTCTTCTATCAATTTTCAGTTTTGCCCATTTAAGAAAATATTTTTCCAGTCCTTTGTATTCCATGGTAAATAAGTTACTTATACTTATTAAGTAATTATACTTTTATACAACTTTTTGTTTATATACTTAATATGGTTGTACATATTCTTAATGGTATATTCTTAATAAGGACAAGCCTATATTCAATAAATAAAGGAGTAATTATCATAAATGCATTTGTGACACATGCTAAAAATAAATTTTATTGTCTTAACTTAAAAGTATGATACCTATAAATAATTTAGTTAATAATGGATTAATTTATAACGATTAGAATAACTTACATACGTTGAGATGATGGTTTAAATTGGAGCCGAGTGGGGCTATTTTACATATTGGCAAGCCATGAAACATAGGTTTAAACCCAGAAATTTTGCTCCGGGTATCAGGAGAATATGAAGTTGAGGAGGTTAGTGGAGGTAGTGCCGGAAAAATGACCGACATTCTATTACAGTTTACTGTAATCTATGCCGCTATTTAAAAACTTTGTCTTTTTGCCGTTAGGGGGTGCTACTAGTAAATTTGATAAATAATTTCTAACTTATTTTTAAGTATGTACTTAAAATAAAGTAATTATTAAATATTTTATTTATATCTCAACCTTTAAATAAACTTTAAAAAAGTATAAGTTAGCTAGAGTGGTATCAGGGTCACAGAAAAGGGAAAAGATATCTATCATACTATCTACCGGGAATCCATCACGAACCATGTCATCATGAACATGTCTTTGATTTTCTGGCTCGAGGTATCAGGGTCACAGAAAAGTGTAAAGATAAATCCCGGGAAACTTTCCGATTTGCGGTCGAGGTATCAGGGTCGTAGAAAATTGATTATATACATTCTTTAAACATTAGCACACAATAAATATTTATTTTGTGTATAAATATGGTAAGTGATATAAAATATAATTTAAGAGTCAAGTTGTAAATATATACTTGAAGACCTACTATTTTTTATTACATTGGTAAGTATATAAATATTGTAAAAATATAATTGGAATCAGTTTCACACTTTTTAACAATCGGCATTATCAGGAACTAAGTAAATGTGAGATGGCGTATCTGAAAAATTTGATTATTCGTATAAATCCAAACAAAACGATATTACATATTTCTAGCTAAACAAATAACCCAAGATTCTCGTTCGTTAAAATCAAATAATTAAACTCTTCCTCAGTTAACACTGCACTTAAATCAACGTCAACGAAAGAATGCAAATAACAATAATTTATTAGTTTTATACTCTGTTGCCGTATGGAATAGCCTTCATAATATAAGCTTATGCTAAATTATATTAATTTAAATGCACGTTTAGAGAGACTAGTGATTACATTTATGAGTTTCTCAGGATTAAAATCATATCTGGTTAGGAATTAGGTAGACTTTGCATGCTAACCTTCCATATGGGTACAGTCTTAACATGAACACTGACTGTAGTTTTCATACAATTCTCATAGTTATACATGCCACTGAATGCAGTATATAGCATTATACTTGTATCATATGTAGATCAATGTAATAAATTTTCGCAGCTGGAAAAATATCACTATCTTTGGTACATATCTTAAAAACAAAAGTTCCTAATTAAAAATTACCAATAGTAAATACTATAATAGGCGATAGTTACAAACATCGAGCACGCATCAAACATATAGTCTGAAATGGTAGATTTGTACACTTTCAAAATACTGTTGGGTCGTTTAGCTGCTGTTTCAGTATCTATGTTTGACAATGAATGAAATTTAACAGAACTAGGCGTTGCTATTGTTACCAGGTCGACTGCTAACATAACCGTTGGCGGTTGTCGAGTGATTGGTCATGGATGGATGATAATTAATAAACTTTAGATTCGTGCCGGCATCCGCGGCTTGCTCATCGTCCGAAGAGTTTTCCGCCGTGCGCAGCGGCACCGTTGCATCGTCAACCGATGCACTACGATACGCACGCTGATTTCGCGCCTCCCCGCCAGCAGGGCTATGATAAAATGATACTTCCTCAAAGCCCGGTCGGACGTACTGTAGCAGGTCTTCACAAAGCTTGATAAACATTGGCCGTTCTGCCGGTTTATACTGCCAGCAGCGCTTCATCAGATAGTACAAAATGTCCGGGCATTTCTCAGGCCGCTCCATGATGTTGCCGCCGATCACGTACCGTAGCACCTGATCGTTGGCCAGTCCTTGATATGGCTGCGACGCCAACGTCGCCATCTCCCACAATACTACTCCATAGCTCCAAACGTCACTGCTACTTGTAAACACGCCGTCTTTGAGGCTCTCGGGAGCCATCCATCGCACCGGTAGCAAGCCCTTCGACCCCTTTCTATAGTAATCAGTCTCGTATATATCCCGCGTCATACCAAAGTCGCCAATTTTCACCACCAGGTTATCAGAGACCATGCAATTCCGTGCAGCTACATCACGATGCACAAACTTTTTAGCTTCTAAATAGGACATTCCATCGCAGATTTCCGTCGCCATCTGCAGAATTTGCTTCAATGTCGGAGGATTGCGAATGATCCCATCAAAGCGCTCCGCGTCCGGCCGATGCAACCGCAAGTAGGACTTCAAGTCGCCGTAGGCCATTAGTTCCATGATCACCAGCGTTGGTTGACCTTGAGACACAACCCCGAGCAGACGCACGACATGCGTCGTATCAAACTGCTTCATAACACTCGCTTCATTCAGAAATTCCACGCGCTCACTGTAATTAAAGTACACAAATATAATAAAACGCGCATAGTCAGTTATGGTTTCACGTACCGATCGGTAGCATGCTCATTGACCGTCTTCAAAGCGCAGCGGACCTGCGTTCGCCCACGAATGTCAGTGGCGATACCTTCGTACACCATCCCAAAACTGCCTTGACCCAGTTCCCTCAGCAGCGTAACTTTGTCGCGCTGCACCTCCCATTCATCCGGTACGTACGTGGTAGACACGTACTCTGGATTGACTGACGTAATTAATTTCATATTATCATTGCGCGTGCACTTATAGCCAATCTTATAGATGACAAGGCCGACAACACCAAGAATCATGAAGAGCACAATGATAATATACACAGCATAATTGGGTGGCGTCTCCACCATAAAGTAAAATACTTTGGTAGGCTTCCCAGTCCCAGCCTGTGTAGTCACCGCCATCTGAATGCTCCAGTTACCTGGCTTAAGTCGTTTCAGAGTGAAAGTCGTGTGAAAGTTCACGTTATTCACCGAAATGCATTGTGTTTGATTATGCGACTGCAAGGAGAGTAGCCAGCGTAAATGTATTACTGAATATAGCACCGACTTACATCAATGTCATCGACAAGACCATACGTTATATGGTATGACTCCACAAAGCCGTTTGGATCCTGTGGATCATCCCAAGTCACCACTGCTGAATCATAGGTGATATTTTCAATTCGCAGTCCTGTAATAACATCTACGTCATCTAGAAATTTAAATAGAACATTAGTAGGCCGGACGTAAAATAAACGAATGAATATCTTACCTCTGCGTTCCGTTTTGAAACTAAGTTTGGCCGTATCACTGCACGATTCCGAGTCGTCCTGAAATTCTCGTTCGCGGCATGCTTGCACGAAGAAATTATACGCCATGAAATGTTTCAGATTATCAACGAGGAGCTCGGTGACATTTACAACCTTGTAGTAAGTTAGGTACCTGCCTTTCTCTGTAAACATTGTAAACATTCTCTTAGTAATCTCTTGGATTAATTGTTAACCGAACACACCGTCAAACCGAGGTTCCATGATTGTATTTGTAATCAGATCAGAAGTGTTGTCGATGATCCGAAAGTTGTCAATGGAACGTTTTGACCGTTCAGAACGTAGATGATCCGGTGCTTCGTCGCGCTTGATGTACACGAAGTCGTACAGCATGTCTTCGAATGAGATTTGATCCGCCACCACAGACGCATTCCGGATGCGGCCACGCGACTGTCCGTACGGATTCGTGCAAACGCACGTTTCATTCTCGCGAACAGGTGCTGTCTTCGACTCGTGATGCTGAATGACTTTCTGCCGCGTGCCGCAAAAGTTACGCATGCTCAAGTGTTGATCTTGTGGTACAAGAATCGCCTGTCCGATGATGTTATAATAAATGATGTTTCCATTGGGGCTCAGCGGCGGTTTCCACTGCAGATGAATCTTATGGTTATTACTCGACGACGCAAACTCCACTGGTATTGACGGTTCTGCAATTGCATTAGAATAGCATTTTAGCAATTAGTGAGTGAGTGACCTTCACACGTTTACGTACTTCCTGCACGTGTGCGCACATATTGTATGTCGCTCTGCGCTCCGGTGTCTTCACTGGCGATATATGTTTTCACATAGAATGCGTACTGCGTGTACGGTTGCAACTGGGTGAGGAGGTAGGTTTGCTTATGAGTCTCTATAGGAACATCGTCAACACGCCAACTAGAAGGAAACGTGTAATAAAATGAGTTAATGAAAAGTTTCTCATTCGATAGACTCACCCGTCGCCGCCGCATGCATCCCTGCCGTCAAAAAGCGTCACGTTTTTGTACGGCGCCGCTATAACATAAACTACATAACCCAGCAATTTCCTGTGATCATTTATAGTGAACGCGTCCCACGCGAGGACGATCGATTTGTTGTGTACTTGAGTTACGTTAACATTTAACTTTTTAATGTTGCATGCGATTTTCTCGCCGTTGGAGTTCGGCGCCACTTCCAGATCAGTAAACTCATCTAAATTCGTTTTCTGTTGTAATTCGCGGATCTTGCTCAGACACAGATGCGGATTAAAGTGAAAGAACAATTTTCCACGTTCGATAATCATGGACCGATTGGTCCAATCCCATAGGTATTCGAGATTTTGGTTATCCATCACGTACAAAACGTACCTAAATATATATTATATAAGAAATTATATTGCATATTAAAGAAGACGAACAATAAAACAATAATTACTTGTTACTCTCCAAGACGGTCCCTCTAATACGTCGCAGTTTCTTGAGAAAGTTCAAAGAGATGAGTGGAAAGGAGCGCACTACTTTTAAATACCCGTCGATGACTTCAACCATGCTTAGGTTCTCCTCCAACTCGTTAACCACTTTTTCTGCAGGCGAGAATTGAGTGAGCGCATAAATACTACAAGTACCGTTGACACTTACTGCCGCCACGAATGTAAATTTCTAGCGAGCCATTGATGTGTGTGCAGCCTCTGAGTTCGCGCGCTGCTGCCAAAGTATCAATCGCCATGCCAGGGCATCGCTTTTGGCATCGGCCGGCTGGGATAGAAGAGATACAGTAATAGAAAGTTTCAACCATGAGCGATGCGAATAAATCATGGCAATTGCCTACGCACCTGTGCACTGCACACATTCATTATCCTTATTCTCCGTGTGATCAGCCGGACATTCCAGAACGCATACATCGCCGAGGATTTTATACGGTTTGTCATTCGTCTGCTGCACGCCGAGCACGATGGGTCGAGGCATTTGAATGCATTCTTCTTTGGTAATGCATCGTCTATCGAGATACTAGAGAAGAGCAAGAAACGCCACCAGACGACACACATAATTAAAATACTATTCTAGTCAACTACCAGTTAATTAAACAGGCGAGAGAATGTAACAACAGCGCCATATAATTGTAGTGTTCTAGAGTTGTAATTATTAAAACTCGTCAAACATGTAATTAAATTAACACCCATTTGTGCGCGCACAATGAAGCAATCATTACCTTGTGATATCCCTTTGGGCAGTTGAGCATGCAGGCGTTTCCAGCGGCAACATTACGACAGGCGAGACACTTGTTCGGCTGGTTATCCTCGCAGCCGATGCAGTTCACGCCGCAGCAGTTGCCCTTGTTGTCGCAGTTATGCGGACAAGACTCGGGGCAGATGATTTGACAGTGCTCCCGATTCCAGCAGCGACTCGGATTACGCGGGCAGGTTATATTAGTATAGTTATCCTCCCCCGGGCAGAGCGCGCATTCATCTTCCGATCGAATGTTCTTGATGAAATGCGCACCGTGATCGCGTGCGATCACTTTCCAGTTGATGGTATTCACAAAGCACAGCGACGGATTTTTGTCGATGCGCACCAGGCCGGAAGAGATCTCTCGCAGCGAGATCAGCCCAACGTCTTGCAAATTAGACATCTCGTAGATCACCAGTGAGTATTCGAACATCTTCGTCTGACCGCGGATGACAGCGAGGTTCGGGAATAGTTGCCCGACACTACGC
>NBZA01003036.1:10961-25135 GCA_003054995.1 Aleochara bilineata
CTTAAGACAGGTAGCTTGTCGTTGTAACGTCAGGTTTTTACTTTTCCTTTCTTGTCTTTGCGTTACGTTGCTTTCCTTTGGCGCAGGAAGAGGGCTGTTTAAGTTTCTAAGCCGACGAAAATAGAAAAAAGAACAAGCGAGCTGAAACACCTGAAATAAAATGAATCAAAATTGGTGAAGGTTTTCTCGACTCATATGTGCTCAGAATTCATTCTTAAAAAGCTTGAGCTTTTTATGATTTCTCAAAATTATGAATGAACATTAATCAGTTGATTGCCACAAACCACAAGTCAACTAAATAAATAAACAACAGAATTATTAAAACATTAATTCCATTTCATAAAACATTTTAGTTGTTTATTTATGTGATCTAGTTTCGAATTCAAATGGTTTATTTGGTCTGTTTCATTCTGTGACTAGCAATTATATGTATTTATAGTTGAATAATAATTAAACAACTTTACGAATAAATTAACCACAATACTGCAAACTGAATGAAACATAACTGACTTATTTGTGCAGAAAATCAATCAATCGTTATACAATACTATCAATAATATAATTCAGCAATAATTAAAACTTTCTCTTCATGTATATAATTATTTTCATAATTATCGCAATTGTGATTGAAGAAATCAAAGAAACACTCTTATTAGTTATTGATGGTGTTATTGGATAAGTGTACTAATCCTTGGGGGGCACCTATGTTCCAGGCCACGCCGACGATCGGGCAGCAGCATCGTAGTGATCGACGGCGACTTGGACACGGTGAAGCGGCCGCCCGATGATCTCGACGACGGCAGCATCGAGTACAACATGGGTATGATGCTGGCCGGCGACAATGGTCCACACAGAGAGATGGCGGTGGACGTGCCCGAGTCCTTCATAGCGCGCAACAAAACACCGCCGCGCTATCCGCCCCCGAAGCCCATTCTCACCGTAAGTGGCTAACTAACTTTTGCTGTTGTGCGTTGTTGTCGATGTCTTTGCACCGCTGGGACCGATCAAGTGCGATCGGGATCCTCTGACTTTACACTAGTTCACTTCACGTCTCTTCGATGTGATTGTTTTGTAATTGCTTCTTGTTTTATGTGGTGCGTTGTGTTGTCTTGTCTCTCATCGTAAACTATGCAACCCAGAAGGGTTCCACTTGCATAATTTCCTTGTGATATACGTGTTAATGCTAATATTATTTATTGCAACGTTATTAGTATTCGTATTCCTATTCGTATTCGTCTTTGAGTGCCCTCTTAGTATTGGTGTTGCATTGCATGGTTGCAGAACATAATGCACCGCAGCACAGCACTCATTGTCAGTTGCACAACCGACAGACATACTCACAGTCAGTTCAGTTCAGTTCAGCTTTGTTAAATATTTATTTTATTGTCATGCAAACATCGATCAGGCAGGATACCGTCTCAAGTATAATATTTGCGCGGCGAAGAAGATGCAGTCCTGACGTCATTTCATTGTCATTGGCAGAAGATATGGGAGAGAATATATAAAATACACTTGTCATTTGCAAATACGCAGACAATCGATCATTTCACTGCATCGTCGCTGTGACAACGACATAGACAGACAACACTCCAATCCAAGTCTTCTTCCTTTGCTGTCTTCTTCATTCATCTTGTATGACGCACCTTCATTCACGCATTACTCATCTGTACATTACATGTAGGTGGGGTACGATCGACTCCTTGGAGTCACGTTCGGGGACGATAACCAGGAGCGCGCCATCGACGTGCCAGACAATTTCGTCGAGCGCAAAAAGACGCCGCCGAAATATCCGACCATCATTAAGGTACTTTCCTATTACTTACACTACACTAGATTCTACCCCGTCGCGATGGCAGAATGCAACTAATTGCCGAGAATAAGAACAAGAAGCTGGAAGTTTAAGGAAAGCGCAAGGCATAAATCTTCGCTCGAAAATTCCAACTAATAATTCAAACGTGAAGCGAAGAATTTCACATACGGTTCATTGTCATTCATTGTGAAACGTCTCGCATAAATAAATCAGTCTGCTCTGACTAACATAACATTGTTTGGTGTTGCATCCACTGCACGTGCTTGTTTCGCTTGATTGTTGCTCTAATTGTTGTTATTTTTGAGAGAAGCAACAGTTATTTGTGTATTTCATGGTTCATCTACTTGTATTCAATGCTGTATTGTGTTTTGTAGTCGGGTGTGAATGGGAATACGACGGCGATCAGTCAGCCGCCGGTGCCGGCGAGCAAACCGGTGCCGCCGCCACGGGATCACATCAAAGTGGACAAGGACGGGCGGGTGACGAGCAAACCGGCTGCCCCTCAGCTGCCCACACGCATTACGAACAACAATAATAACATTTCCTCTTCGGCGGTGCCGGCCACCACGCCACCGCTAGTGCCACCAACGGCTGGTGACATCACCACCAGCGAACCCACCAAGGAGCAGCTCAATAGTATTAAGAAATATCAGGTAAGAACGCATTTTAAGGTAAACAAGACGATGAGGGTTTATGAAATTGCAAAAAGTACAAATTAGACGTTTGGTGCCCAGCCAAGCATGGGTAATGACATATTAGAACCGCACTGCGGATCTCCAGCTCACTAATAACTGTTCAAAGACATGCAACAAGACAAATAAGTTATTCGAATGCCATTTTGCAGAATTTAATTAAAATTTTTCAAGTTTGCTACAGCATGGTAGCCATCGTGTTACCATCGATGTGAAAATAATCGCATCTCGGATGGTTTCACATTCTTTCGTACTCATAGGTTTTGGGGGTGGACATCGGTCGATAACTTTAAAACAATATTGGCGCAGAGGTAGCAAGCGAGTCTAGAATAGGCTAGAACTCGGTCAATGTGCGTGTATGTTATCGTATAGTAAGTAATAGTCAGTATAGTAAAGTGGACAGAAATGGTTGGACCTTTATCAGACTCTGCGTCATGTCAGTTTGATTGCATTGTTCCCGTAGTGGAAGTGTGTACTGTACGCAGAAGCAGAGCACTAAAACCAAACGCTTATCAGAAATTCAATTCAATTCAGTCCCAGGCAGGCAGCAGGAAGGCGACAGTAGCTTTGGTAAAAACTGATGAGCAGGTGGAAGAAAGGTGGGAGCACCTACATGCTACATGCGTTCCATGCTACAGCGAGTCAGTCCCATGCGTATGCACTTCGAGCAACGTGTTGGATAAATACAAACATGACGTAATTGTCGGCGATACACAACAAACACTTGCTGGTGGTTTGTGCTTGCGTTTGATACGTGAGTTTATAGTAGTCTATCATACGTGTTACCTGTGCCAACGCGAATGCGAATACGTCTGCAATCATACTGACAATGAATGATAATTCGATGAAAGTGCAGTGAAATTCACGGTTTGAAACTGCTTTGAATGCGTAAGCCGTCGTCTCCTTTTGCGCTTGCAGTCGCGCAAGTCTAAGTACAAGTGTTTCTTATCAATATCTGTGCTCAATGCGAATTGCGGAATGATGATTCACCAGATATGTTTGATTGCGTGGAATTTCTGTTGTGATTACTTACGAACTAAAAATTAGCAATTATTAATTTACTTGGTTGGCTAAGTACATAATTTTCGTTTACGTACAATGGTCGCGAATCAGACGTTGCCACGGAATAACAATTATTACACTCAGGTTTGTCCAATTTTTTTAATTTGTTTTTGGAATTCATTGACTTGGCAGTTTTTATTTTGCTGTGCTAGCATTGTACTAATTTGTTGTAATCACTGTTAAGGCAATTAAATTAGGCAATACGCAAGTAAGTACAGTGCATAAAGTAGAACAGAATTCGCAAGGGAAAGTGACGAGAACTGTAACTAAAACTTAACTTAAGTTAAACTTAAGTCATACAACTTTTAAGAAGTTTTGTTGTGAGATTTGTTTCTTAATCCAACTTAACTTCACTTCACGTCACTTCAGGTTGTTTGTGTATTGTTTATACAGAGATCAACGCATCACATCGTGTGATGAGAAAAAACCACACACTTAAGAATCAACGTTAATGAAGCAATATGAAGGATTAATATGTGGTTAATTAGAAAGTTATAACCAGCTAGAATTTACTTGCAATTATTTACGTATGAGTACAAGTTTCTTGCTTTCTTTCTAGCAAGTTCGACAAGGACTGACAGCTTTACACATCATATTACTATGTATTTCTAACTAAACTCAAAACGAGTTTATTGATTACGATGGCGTAATCTTGCGCCTTCCATGACAATTTGCATTTTTATTTTATTCGTGAGTTATTTGTCGCCTCATCGAACGCGCAAGGTTGAACCGCATCATATTCGTGTGTTATTATCAGTACTGTAGTAAAGCTTGTCGCGTGACAAGTGATGGCTGCTCGTCGTGAGTCAAGCTATGAAAATGCAATTTTTTTCAAAATTTATACGCACAGTGTATTAAAGTTTAACATAAAAAGTTAACGCGTACTTCTACGTGATCATGCATACGCATACGATGCAGTCGCAACCTCCACGTTCAGCACGATCATAAATTTATGCCATGTTAACAACGGCCGCTGTCTTATTGGTTGGCCTTTTAAATTTTTAAACATGTGGGAAACGCTCAAGTCATATTGCGCTTGCTGCTCAAAGTTGAAGTTTTGCTGCTGTTTTCGGCACTTTAACGAATCGAATTTGAATGAGGAGGTAGACTTTGTAAGTATGTATGTATATCAAATATAGACGCAGTCTAACGGTGCACCTCCATGCCGTGTCATATATTCCCCCAATAAAGAATTCACAACTTAACGGATGTTAGATGTTTGGTTACTCGAAGCAGCTATATGAACTGTACAAACATTCCCGTTTCTCCTCTCTTCACTGCTCTCTTGCAGTGCATTATTAAGTACATATTTATTAACAGTAATAATCCAATTTTTGTGTTTACAGGAACAAATTCGTAAACGAAAAGAAGAGGAGGATAGGATAATCGCTCAGAATGAATTCCTCAATCGGTCGTTGCGTGGCTCGCGGAAACTCCAAGCCTTGGAGAGTCGGCCCCAGGGCACGGACAACGAGGCCTTCACCGACGACGAGGTCCTCCAGCGACGCGACTCGACCTCTCGCCCGTCGACGCCATCCTCCGACAAGGAGCTGGTGCACACAGGCTACGGTACGCTTGAACTTCTTTGTGTATTTGCTGGATGCGCTTGCTCTCATCCGTGCTTCCGCTCAATACCGGAAGTTGTACTATTGACCGCATTCAATGAACTTTTCAGGCTACGGTGAACTGGTGGCATCTGTGCAGCGACTGCAACTGCAGCTGAAGAAAGCCGGAACTGGCGGTGGTCTCGGCGGCCTGGAGGGTCGCGTGGCTGCAGTGCAATCGCTGATTCTATCACCGCAGTTTGGCCGCGCACTTGCCATCCACAATAAAGTGCAAGGGGTGCGCAATCGGACGGCACCACGGCCTGCGGCGTGCGCCCAGACGAGCCTTCGCGATTGCCTAGATGCCTTAGGTGCCTCTCAGAGCGCGTACGCCGTCGAGTTGGCGTCGCTGCTCACTGGCTATGAGCTGGAGGCGCTGCTGGCGGCGCACGACGGCGTAGCTTCCGTACTCCCAGAGGACTCCACTTCTCCAGCACCTTCGCCCAGCGAGACGGTGAAACCTGCTCTCCCGGAGCACTATGCCGAAGATAATATAAAAATCGTTAAGATTGAGAAAAGCACTGAACCCCTAGGGGCCACAGTGCGCAATGATGGGGATGCTGTTGTTGTAGGGCGCGTTGTACGCGGGGGAGCCGCTGACAAGAGCGGTCTGCTGCACGAAGGCGATGAGATTCTTGAAGTTAACGGCATTGAAATGCGCGGCAAGAGCGTGAACGCAGTCTGTGATATATTGGCGGCTATGGAGGGCACGCTCACCTTCCTCATTGTTCCCGCGTCTCAAGCGCGTGCCCATGCCAGTCGCGAATCCCTGCTGCACGTGCGTGCACACTTTGATTATGACCCTGAGGAGGATATGTATATCCCCTGCCGGGAGCTGGGTATCAGCTTCCACAAGGGAGATGTGCTGCACATTATTAGTCAGGAGGATCCTAACTGGTGGCAGGCGTACCGTGAAGGCGAGGAGGACCAGACGCTCGCCGGTCTTGTGCCGTCGCAGAGCTTCCAGCATCAACGAGAGAGTATGAGACTGGCTGCCGAAGAGCGCATGGCTAAGCCGCAACGCAAAAGCACGACGCTGCTCTGCGGCAAGACTGCCAAGCGCAAGAAGAAGAAGGGCGCCTATGCTGAGGCTGGGTATCCGATGTATGCTAACGCTGCGGACGAGTTTGAACCCGAAGAGATCCTCACCTACGAAGAGGTGTCGCTCTACTATCCACGTGCAAATAATAAAAGGCCGATTGTGCTCATAGGTCCACCGAATATCGGCAGACATGAGTTGCGACAGAAACTTATGGAGGATTCAGAGAGATTTGCTGCTGCCATTCCACGTAAGTTTCGAATGCGGATTATCTAATCACAGCGCAGAGGTTTTAATTTCTGTTTGATATTGCAGACACATCAAGGGCGCGCAAGGACTCTGAGGTGGACGGACAGGATTATCATTTTATTACACGAGCGCAATTTGAAGCGGATATTCTGTCGCGAAAGTTTGTCGAGCACGGCGAGTATGAAAAGGCGTACTATGGCACCTCGCTGGACGCTATTCGCTCGGTGGTGAACTCGGGGAAGATCTGCGTGCTCAACTTGCATCCGCAAAGTTTGAAGATCCTTCGGACGTCAGACCTCAAGCCGTACGTTGTCTTTGTGACGCCGCCGAGTTTGGAGAAGTTGCGCCAGAAGAAAATACGTACTGGCGAGACGTATAAGGTAATAATCTAATCAAGTGAAATCAACTCTTGTAGACGTAGAAACGAGCTGAGCAGAAGTTTGATTTCGTTCGTTGAACTTTTAGGAGGAGGACTTGAAAGACATCATTGAGAAGGCACGCGAAATGGAGGACAAGTACGGGCATTTCTTTGATATGATTATTATTAATAACGACACCGAACGAGCTTATTTGCAACTATTGGTTGAAATCAATAGTCTTGAGAGGGAACCCCAGTGGGTACCGGCAGCATGGGTGAAGGCACTCTAGTTGATAACGGTAAGGCTAACCACATAACACACTTTTTTCATTCTACTACAAGTATACATACAGTACGTCGATGTGACTGATACTTTTAATTAATTTAAGTTAAGTCAGAGAAATACGTATGTTTTAGCATAAATGCATTCTGAAATTTAACTTTGAACTAAAAGAAAACTAAGAGATAAAATTTTTAACTAATCATGACTATGAATAATCTTGAGGTGCTAGTCGTTGAATAAATAAGCGTTGCCAGCGGCCGTCTCGGCGGTAAACGAGCGTCGACCTTAATAACCGTTTCCTATTGACGCATATCAATAATAAATTCTACTTTAAGTTTGCCTAAGACGCGACGCGGCGCGACGCTCATCCACTACTTACTTATGTACTTAATTGACTTATAATTACATCACGTGCGATACATTCTGTGATTGTGATTTTCGCTGCGTGCAGGCGGGTTCGCGATTAATTCCAATGCGAATGAATTGAATGGGAGCGAACGCAACGCAACCGCAACTCAACACTATTTATTATATTACACTAAACGATAAAAGATAATTGTGAATAGTTACATGTTTTTCAAAAAACAAAATCTATCTATATTAATGAGGATGGCAATAAAGTTTATTGTACATAAATAAATTTAAATCATAGTACTTATTATTATGAAATGCAACTACTAACGATTGCGCGCAGAAATTCTCTCAACGGTGTAGATATATTTCTAGCCCTCACAAATGACGCTACAGATGCAAATGTTCTATGAATAAGAGTACTAAATAAATAATAACTTGACGATGTGTTGTAGAATAAAGTCTAAAAGCGAGCGAGCGAGACGCGCGAAACAACTCTACATACATTTGATGTTAGCACCAATTCTGATTCTGACTTACGATTAGAGTGAAATGAAATTCCGAATACGATACGGCAGTATTTTCTATATAGACTTTTCATTGCAATCATTATCTTATGTACTTATTTATTTCGAGTTTAGTATATGTATTGTATTATATTCGGTACCATTATTGTTGTAACATAGGTGCAATCTTAAACAAGTTAAGAACCCCACACGTTAACACCTGTACATATTATATTCTATTGTTTCAACACGGTTATAACTTGGACCCCATCCATAAGCAAATGAATCCAATCTCTTTGTGGATATTTATTAGTTGAGGTTTTAGATTTTAGCGAGCTACGTAATATACAATTAAGTTCTATCTATGTATGATACTTATGTAGCATTTTAAACTCTGTACTTAATTATTCATTCACAATCAGTATGTAGGGTTCAACTTATTGTCTATGTACTTATATTTTACACCCGAGGCAAGTTTTAACTTAATATTTCATGATTTACTCAAGATATATATGATTGATTGTTTTTATTGTATATAAAATCAGGTGTATATAATAATAAATTACGGACCCTATGGCGTCTGTTTAGATATTATTGGGATGCAATATAAACTTTGTTATTTGTGCCAATTTAGTTTTTCTATTACATGATTATTTCAATTAATATCCTATGGTTGTAAGACGTTTGTAAGTTTTATGTCCCAATATAGAAAATCGGGATGTGTACAAGTTTCAACATGGCTTAAGTAAGCAGCGTTCTGGCTTAGAGGTAAAGTCCTCGCTTGTCGAGTAAGTGACTCGGGTTCGATTCCCGGTCGTAGACGCACTTTTATAAAATAAATTTGCTGGCCAACAGGAATTACAGTGACCGTTTCTGTCGAGGTAAATATCTCAACAGAAAAGATACAGATGGCGACAGCACTCCCAGTGAATTGGTAACAAAAATCGGGAATGGGAGTCACTCCTAAGTGGACCACGGAGCTGGCCGGTCGAGTCTGACGGGGCGGGTGGGCTAACAGGATCGATTTTAAAGGAACGCACGGATTTAAAAAATTAAAAATTCAATTTACCATTGGTACTTTTTACCGGATTCTTATTGGAATTCTTCTATGAACCTTATGTCCGTAAGAAACCGAGAGAAACTTTTGGCTTGGCTGGGATTCGAACCCAGGACCCTCTGCTCAATAGTCAGTTATTCTACCACTGAGCTATTGTTGCCTTTGCCCCCGGCTGTTAATTCTATTTCATATGCCCACACCAACACAATATTTCGAAACGAAACAAACATCAATTTGAAAGTTTTATTATAACTAGAAGAGGTCAAGTCTACTAAAAAACAACCACAAGACTTTCTTCCGTTTAAGAATATATGTATGTATGGAGATTTGACAATACAATACTTATTTATAATCGATACAATTTAAAAAAACATTCACCGGAAACTTCCAACTAGATTCACAATCTTTACATCTAGATAATATTAATAGTCATAAAGATTACACAGATTCAAACAGAACTTAACATTAACGATCGACAAAAGACATGATAATATTCAGTCAAAAACTAATAACATCTCACTTAATACACAATTACCTATATTACCTAATTTCTCTCGCGCAAAGGCCCTGGGCTTTCTACACGGGAATTATTTAACGTCCGATTCGGACTCTGGATGTTCTCCTTGTCTGCCGCATGGAGCTTGCTCTTCCTGGGCGATTGTATTTGGATTGCTGACAGTTGCTTTGTGAGTTTTTCAATGGTCTTAGCGTGCGACTTCAACTTTGTTTCAAGTTCCTTCTTTTCCTATACCAAACAAAAAAGACCCAAACACATTACATTAAAACCAGCAAGGCACTAACATGAGACAACAGGCAAAATTACCTCTACTAATTCATAATTTTTCGCTTTTAGGTCCATCATGTGTTTTATTTTCTGTTTTTGATTCTGATGACCTAATAATTGCGCATACTTCAAGCCCATGGCACGGGCTTCATTTTCTGCAGCGGTTTTTTGACTTACCAGTGCGTTCCGCTCCAAGTCGTAGGCCTCCAGTTGCTCACGGAAAGGACCAATAAGTGCGTCCTGTTCTGCGGTCTAAACAAGATTTAAAAAATCATTTAAAGTTTTACTTGACTGATGATATATGAACAAACCTTTGTTTCTAACTCTGCGCAGCGTTTTTGAAGCAATTCAAACTTTCCTAGAAGGGCATCAAACTTTCCACTTTGCTCAATGTATTTCTTGTTAACACCTTCTAGTTCCTCAATCTCCCTTTCATATTCAGCAGCCTTTACCTTATAGTAATCGCAATATTGTGAATACGAATCACTCTTCTCCTGAACTTGTTGCAATTGTTTCACGAGAGATTGATTAGAAGTTGTTAAGTTTCCAACTTCTTGTCTCAAATCGTCATTCTCTACTTCCAGTCCCGTAATTTTCACATCCAGATGATCCTGTCCTTCCCTGACACATGCCAGTTCATTTTCAAGCTCTTCGTTCTTCTTGGTTAAGGTATCAATCTCCTCTCGGGCTTGTTCAATCAATTCGTGTGCTGCTTGATTCAAAACATGCCCGCTATGTAGCTGGGCCATAACTTCTTCAAAGTCCAGATCCTTTTGGTGTAATTGCTCTACCAAGTCATGAATCTGCCGCATTGCAATTGCTTTGTACTCCTCCACTTTGGCAATAAGTTCAATCTCCAGCTTGGCGATGCGATTGTCAGTCTGCTTCAAGGTATCGTGATACTCAGCCTCAACTTCTTCATGTCGCTTTTCAGTCTGGTACAAGTCATCCTTCAGCTGGTTACACTTCGCCTCTACTTCCAGCTTAGCTGCTTCTGAAACGCCCAACTCAGTCTTTAGCTGCTCGACGTCATGATCAGAGTCTAGAAGACGCTTCTTGAGGGTGTCTATCAAATCATGTGCTTTCTTAATGGACATTTCATAAAGTTTCTTCTGTTGTTTAAACTTTTCAAGTTCGTTGCTCTTTTCGCCTTTGAGATTATCGATCTGTTTTACCAGATCGTTGTACTTAAGCGACATATCCTGAAAGGCAATACTCAGGTCCGCGTTGTCCCTTTCGTATTTCTGAAGTACGTCTGTCTTTTCTTGGAGTTGCGCTTTGATCTCGTTTTTCTCCAGTTCGCATTGCGTGATAGCGTACTCACTGATTGCTTGGCATTCCTTTAAGATTGCGGCCGATTTCTGTTCTTGCAACTCTAAAGTCATCTTCCAAGAAAGTTCTATATCTTTACATCGTTCCTGCATTTGAATATCCGCCAGAAGATTGGCCTCTTTGGTGTCTTCCTCCATTTGCTTTATTTTTGCAGTCGTATCCTCGGATTGTTTCTTCTTTTCACGCTCGTGTTCCGATTTCAATGCAGATATTTTCTTATCAAATATAATCCGTTCTTTATCCAGCGTGTTTTGAATTTCTGAAATGCTTTTTAACATGGTGAATTCAAGTTCCGTCATTTCTTCCTTATGTTTTTCCTGTAAGACTTCTACTTTTGCAGTGTACTCTTTGACTTTACACACATACTGTTGATTTAAGTCCGATAATTTTTCCTCCAGACTTTTTATTGTCTTCTGAGTTTCTTCATGTTCCCGTTGGGAGCTTTCTTGCTCCTTCATCAATTGAAACTCCAAGGTTTTAATTTGATCCCTCAGGGCATTGGTCTCAGTGTCAAACTCCAGGAAAGTGTTCTGAAGAGTGATTTTGTGTTCAATTCGCAGTTCGTTACATTGCTCCTCGAATTTACACTTCTCCCTGGTGAGTTGTTCAGTCTGATGTTGTAAATCATTAATCTGCGCCTTCATCTCTTCAATCTGCTCAGTGAGATCTTTGATAAATACATCTTTATTGTTACATTCAACCATCTTATCCTTGAGTGCTTCCAGGTCCAGTTCATCTTCAATAAGCTCATCATTGGAGGCCTTCTTATGCTTGTTCTTGGTGAATAAGTCAATTGGCTTTGTTTTCCGGCTTGTTAGTGTGAATATTGTTTTCTTCTTCTTCGGCAACGTAGGCTTTAAGGTTAAAGAACCAAACAAACATTAAAATGAACACCAACGAACGAAAACACTAAAACTTACAGTTCGAAAGCATGGCGAGCTTTGTGTAGAACAGACTGATGAGGCACAATCAGACCGTTGGGGGCTCCTATCTACAAAACGATCAAATTTCGGCATAACCGCATTTTTCACGGGCTTTTCAAGTTTCACATTGTAATCGGCAGGCGATGGTGTGCTTGCTGCAAGAACATGAACATTTCGTGATTTGAACGCAAGGCAAGAAGCATGCAAAAGCCGTATGTATTATCAATCAGAATCTGGGCTAACTTACACACAGCCTCGTTGAATCTTGTGATCTTCGCACGTGAGAAAGACATTTTCCAGTAAGAATCCAATCGAGAAGCACCACCAGCCGTCTTAATTTCAACCTCAAACTGCACAAATTAGGCCAACATAGATGCAAAAGGCCTGAAAACCATACAAGCAAGGCCTCAAACACCCGGACAACGCAACGCGAAGCAACACAACTGTGGGGAACCTTTAACGACTATACCGACAGCTGGTAGCATCTTAGCAAAGGCGCAATTTAAACTCGACGGTTAGAGCGACAGCCAATCACAGACCGCATTTTTGTTTACGGTGCACGCAAGCCAAGCGATTTACAACCTTAAAAGTTGCGCAACTACCCTTCACGATGCAACGCTACAAGACGAAGACAGAGCTAAAGAATACAAAACCTACCTTTAAGTTTAAGGTTTATCAAAAGACAGCATCTATTCATTGCATAGCTCACCCTAGACCACGTAAAAATAGAATAGAATTGCATTGTATTCTTATTTTGCCGCCAAGATCTATAAGGTCGTTTCTTGTATACAATAAAAGTTTTAAAACTTTTTTAAAAGTTGCAAATTGTCTGAAAAGTTTTTTAAACTGCAAAGTTTTCGATCCCTGTGTGTATTCTCAGATCGGTTTGACAGTTTAAATGGTAATTTGCGTTTGGCGACACTAGAAGACGTCCACTTCTTTTTGAATGCTTTCAAATGTAAATGACGCTCCGGCGTCCGCATCGCATTTACTTCGGCACAATGGGTTTGAATGGCATTCACACTATCTGATGAAAGGATATTATGATATATGAGATAAATTTGGGTAGCACAAAAGCAGAACGGGTCTTGGTGGCGCAACGCGCGACAGATTTGTCTGGCAAGTCGTCGCGACGATTTGCGCTACAAGTAACGACGACATGGACCTGCTGCTGCAATTGCACAAATTTCTTTGCCGGACAGTGTCGTCCAGGCTCAGACGACGTTAAATTTTTTGCTCAGTGCGCTGGTAAGCTCTGCCATTGATATTCAATGAAGTTTTTTCCATTTTCCCAGCGGCAATGTCATATGTTTGTAACTGTTGCTTAATTGCAATTGTATTTCTTTCTTTATATACAAAACAAACAAGACAAATCACAAGTGTATTGAAGGTGATCTATAGTGCGCACTCATATTTACTGTTCCACATAAAACTTTAAAACAACTCTATAAAACTGTTAATTAACATTGTGAATTATGAGTGGTACAGTTAATTAAGTTATAGCACACGCACGGGACGCACGAGGTTTCTTGAAATTCCGCTGAGAGGAGGCAGCGAAGCGAGTAAATATGTGACATGTTAATAAATACATAAATATTAATAAGTAATTTATGCGGCTTTGGCCATATTTGCGCACGAATGTACATGGTTTGTAAGTGGAGTTGGAGCTGTTATGCGTCGCGATTGGAAACACCTGAAAGATAAAATAGTTTGCCCACACAGTTAAGCACTTATATGGCGGACGCGTATCGCCTTTGTGGAAAAAATACCGCTCGCGAGCGGGAGATATTAAATTATTGCAATTTCACAGACCGGTTTCCCACTTAGAAACATGCGTTCTGCGTTCGAAATTCAAAGACAAGAGAATAATTTTCTCTTCTCTGCGCTTCGCATCTCTGGCTTCTTTTCTATACATATCTTGTAATATTATTCACGAGAGGCTCTGAATATGAATCTAAATCTAAATCCAAATCGGCCCACGCCAAGAATTTGCCACTAATCATCTCCAAGGAGTCGCAGTGGAACTTGAAGCTGGAGCTGAAGTTGAAGAGGTTTGAATGATCTCCAAGGGATTACGCAGTGAAACAAAATCAATGCTTATTACTTATGCATGGCTGCATGGTT
>NBZA01003044.1:0-15821 GCA_003054995.1 Aleochara bilineata
GTGACTGGGACCAGCTAGCTTATAACAGCTTCATCAACCGGTTCCGTTCGCTCAGTTCGGGATTAGTTATTTGACGAGACTGATTAATCAGTGGGTAATTTTTTAACGCCTCGGCAGGACCATCATCATTGCTGGCTGGTGGTACCACATACTGTAATTAAGCCCATGCGCAAGCGCAAACGCAAGCGAGAACTTTAATCACCGAATATTCGTCATGTCCATACTGGACGTGGACATGTCCATCAGTCAGCTACATTCGGTTATATTATTAATTAATTGCAATTATTTACTCGTACATGTACATGTGGCCGACGAGATGAGATGAGATGACTTTCTACTTGCACATTAGTGTAATAACTTAATTCCGCCTTGGGTCACTTGACTCGCGAGTAAATCATGCGCGCATGTGCGAATGCATTAATGAGTTTACTCAGTCTATGTAAATGCGCGCACGGCTGCGTTAATGTCATAGGTGTTGCTGGCATAAAACAGGTCGGTCGGTCATCCCTCTCAGGATACGTGGAAATCGTAAACGTTAACGGGCAGAACAACGGACGCGACAATATCCACCTTCTCGTTGACATCTCCGAGAGCTGTCAATGATGGAAATTACATTATGTGCCTTGACTAATTGTCGCACTCTCGGCGCACGCGGGTGATGGTTGAGCTTGGACTCGAGCTTCAGTTTGGACCTCCTGGGGTACGGCGGTTCCGCGAAGTCTGCCGTAAAGGCGAGACTTCGTCTTCCTTGACTTTTATTTATATGCGTCTTCGCGTTAGTTTCGTTTCATTCCTTCGGAGGTGTGTAGGCTCTACCTGGGCCTGTGACTGAAAAATCAATGGATAGCCAAACTCAAACTCAAACTGAAGCTTGAACAGTGACTCATGACGATTGCGAGCCGATTAGATGCATCGCATCGTTCGAAAAGGTGTTCGTGAAGTGAAGTGACGATGATTTTGCGCATTTTGGAAACGTGTCTGACATCGCTTGATGATGATGATGATGATCAAGGCACCGCGATGACCTCTGACCAACGCACAAACAACTTATTTCGTTCCCTGCTATCGATACGCGTATCTCTTCCTTGTGCTGTGCTCTTGACATGACAGCTGGAGAGCTTGTGCCTGGCTGGATGGTTCTTATCCTTGATATAACTTCTTCTGCCAGCAGAGAGCAGTGTTTATAGACGAATAGACATTATTATTTGTCAAAGCGGTTTCCCTTTACTTTGCATTTGCATTTCCCCATCCGCATCGCCCAAACTCTACTCACTGGGGGCGCTCGTCTCACCTCTTCCTCTTCCTCCTTCTCCTCATTCTACTCTGGACGGATTGCGGTCTCTCTTTTTATGTTTCCGGTCCACCGGAAGTTCCGCTCGGCTACCGCAGCTCCGGACGGTCGATACACAACTCACACACACGCCATCGGCCGCCATTCTCACTTTTCCTCTCTTCTTATTTCAAGTCTTCGTGTCCATGCCCGCGAAGAAAATATTCTTAGTCTGTTTGGACATGGCTTTGACATGAAGCAATCAGTTTTAGCAAGTAATTAATGTAAGTAATTAATATTGTTAAATTCAACTTGCCGTAATGGAATCGGACGGAATTGGATATTTAGTTAGCGCTAATATGATTCTGCGTGCGTTTGTGTGCGGGCTCGTGTGTGAATGAGTCAGTTAGTCAACGTTTGGATGTGTTGGGCGGCTGGGCTTGTTGGTCACTTGCGATGTGTGTGATGTGTGTTGCATACTATGTGTGGGCAAGTGTGTGTTGGTTGGTTCATAGTCATTACCGGTCGTTATGATGTTTCCATTTCGAGTTAGCGCTCGCAGCGCAGAGGCATGTTTGTTGGCATTTACCTTCACTCAGTTGGACAAATTAGCCATTCGTATTTGTTGACCATATGTATTCTTGCTGCTGCTGCTGCTGCTCCTGTTCTGCTGAATTGTACATTGCAGGTATGGTATGTTTATCATCTCATGCTGGATGGCTGGATGTACGCCTCGCGGCGGAATTGCGCACACAGCATACACACATACCATTGCTTTGCTTTGCCTTGCCCTGCAGTGCCCTCCATCCCATCCCGTTCAGTCCAGTCGGGAATCAAATCAGCACAACAATTTGTTGCCTGCTAATACGCTAATGTGAACACAGGCTTTGCTTGGGTTTGCTTTACTCTGGCTTTGGCTTTGGTCGCGATTAGATAGTTGTGTACATTTTGGGTGGCTGATTCCATTATCCTGCCTTCATTCTCTAATTTTAGGTTAATAACTTGTATGTACTGAGGCGCCATCTATGGACCTGAAAACCCACCTCAAAACCCCTTCAGTGGGGATTATTGTGAATCAAATGTTTGGGACGAAATCATTGCGGTCGAAATCCAATTGGCAAATGGGCAGTGAGTGAGTGCGGCTGATTGCTATTTTCATTAGCCATGTGCATGTGCATTTGGTAATGAGAGCCCCAGAATCACATGCGATCTCGTTGACCACATTTTATAACTATACTAAATTCGTTTCAGTTTTCAAATTTCTGTTCAACGTTCAACATTATTTGTACGTACATACATCGATTCGTGGGCATTTGCTGCATGGGCCATTTCATTACTTTTAATTAGTTCATTAATTTCGGAGCTGAAAATTTAAATTCCATTCGTAATGCACCACTGCATATAATGCAACAATAAATTAACTGACGCTAATTACCGATGCGGATGCATTCGCGAATTCGACGTAAACATTGTGATTTGCCAGCGTATTGTATTATGCCTGCTTCAATCAATCAATCCACCATTCAATCAATCAATAATTAAAATGAATCTATTTTTATGTTGGTTCATTATATAGTAATTAATTAATCGACGAATGATAGATTTGCAGGTCGCTGTCGTTTTGCAGCTAGGTATGTTGGTTGCCAATATCATTTGCATTTGATTTATTTATGTGTGGTGTTGTGATATTTATTTGCCTGCAGTGAGATCAATGCGAAAAGCTGTGAAACTGAATATAATGATGCTCGTTAATTTCCCCCTTGAGGTCTGGAGGTCTTGAGGTCTGAGGTTTGGATGGGGCTTTATTATCACTCGGAGGAAAATGCTGGCTGCTTGTGCTTGCGCTTGCATGAATTGAAATTGAATGAAATTGCGAGTGTCGGTTTTGCGGCTGTTTACATTGTGGCGTGCTCTCGCGCTCAAGCGGAAAAGTAAAATCATCATCGATGGAGGAGTGTTGCTAAGAGACGTCCAATCGCCTACTAATTACCCAGATCGCATATAGAATACAAAATACGAACTAAAGCCACTGCCTAGGCGTAATCAATTTCAATTTCCAAGAAGAAGAAGAAGTTGAAGAAACTGCAGTGAAGTAGATGGTTACGCAATCGGTGAATTGAATTGATTGACTCGTTTAGCACACTTTTTGCGTCTCTCTGATCATTGATCAGCGACCACTGTGACCAGTGACTACTGATGGAAATGTTAGAACAAATGAGAAAAAGTTCAAGTCCAGCTCCAGTCGGGTGGCAAAAACAACTTACAAGTTAATCAAGAACGCCTCAATGATTCCACGCGCAAACTAACTGAAGGCGAGACAAGTCTATAAGTCAGTCACCAAATAGGCAAAGTTAGGGCACCACACCACACCACACAGCGAGCATTCACAATCGGCCGCGACGCGACCGCGATGATGAGGAATTCGTGCATGCGTTCCGAATTTCTGTGATGCGACCGCAATGACCAGCGGATTTCGATTTCTTGCTCGGCGTTGCTTTTTTCGTAACGCTTCGTGTCTAGTTTTAGATCTTAATCTTCTTCTTCTTGTCTTGTCAGGCTTGGTCTTGTCTTCTAAAAACTGTAACTGAATTCTAAAACGATCTAAAACAGGAAGTTTACTAATTTTCTTAATTTTTCATGATTCTCATCTCAGTCATCTTAATTTATCGTAATCAAATTTGTAAGAGTTGCTATTATAGGATTTTCTCTTATAATAATCCAGTAAAAGAGTTGTGTAAGTAATAAATTTCAAATGTGATAAATATTTAAGATACTAACTGGTCTAAATGTCACATTGTTGATCTTACTAATTTAATGCATCGATTTATCATACTTATTACTAGCTTAGAATTAAATAATTTATTAATTTTTTTATCATATGTACACTTATGTATACTTACTTCTCATAAAACGTGCAATATGAGTTGCATATCTATATTAGCCAGACAGGACATAAAGTTGAGGCGGTAATTATTTAGACATTTCAAGACAGTTGGAAAGTTATTTGCTGTAAAATAAAATTGCGCTCGCTGGTGGATTGTTAAGTTAAAGAAGTTTAAGTCGGCGTTACGACGCCCCCCGCGACGCTCATAACTCTTTGCCACCAGGAGGGCTCACACCGTTTGCCAGCATTCAAGCAGCTCACACACATGCATCCAGTGCCTACCTGTCTGTCAGTTCAGTTGCTAGCTTCAGTCACATATGCATGTATGTAGTAGTCTTTAAACTTTAGAAGTTTCTACGTTTTCGTAGGTGATGTGCGTTTGATGGCTTCGTAAACGGTTTCACACAGGAGCACAAAGCCCAGAGACAGATGCACGCATGCGCACATGACTAAATCCAACGGAAGCTCTCCTGTACATATGTACCTGGTATGCTGTAGCAATTGCCGTTAATTATACACTTTTGTCTTGCGCTTGCGCATGCGCTGGAAACGTTAGGTTAGGTTTCTGTAATACTCATCGCTAGAGAAAGGTATTAATATAATACTGAAGCAAAGCAATGCATAAAACGTAAGCGCAAGCGCAAACGCAACTAAAAAACATGCTCAATATGCAAAGTCACCTTTATTAACAAGGTGCAGCCTATACCTGAGTGTATTTCATACAGGGTGTTATTTGGACCATTCAGGAATGGACAAGAGCGATATCAGCAGTCAATTTAGGTGTGATTTGTACGTTCGCGCATGTCACTGACGCACAGGGTACTGAAATATTAGTACACTTTGATGTGTTATACAGTTTTAGTAAGTCTTACAGCATTCGTTAAGTCAACTTCAGTCAAGTTAATACCAGGCATCAGCGCAGTGCAGTGCGGAATCGGAATCTAAATTCGAATCATTATCACATTCCACTCACGGATAAATATTTATTTTCGTTTTAATTGATTCGTGATTCAAATGTCGTAATACTTTAACTTTACACATGCATTTGATTTGATTGACGTACAATAATTATTACGAAATTACGAAATTTCCCAAATACATACATACATAATGAAACATAATGAAATAATTTTCGATTGTAAATGAGAAAAATTACATTCGGCGATGGATGAAAATCGTCAGAAGTTGTAACGTAACGAAATTATCGGTGTTTGATAAAGTGGCAATGACATGTACTGTAGTATGTGGAGGACGAGGAGAAGAAGAAGAAGGACGTGCCTCAAGTGTTGTGTCGACTGGCGCGGTTTCTCAAGTAGTTTTCGATTTCCATCGAGACGTACTCGTACTGGGCTGGCCGCGAACGGCGACAAGCGGGCTGGGGCACGCACATCAACACGTGCAGACATCATATGCACACCGCAGGAGACTCTTGAGCTCACAAGCAGCACTTACGGCTACCAGCTACTAGCGAACGTTGAAATAATTTGCTGCTGCTGCTTTGAGGGGAAGGAAGTGCTAAGGACAAAAGACTCGCAACCCAAGCCAAGCCAAGCTAAGGCAAGGCAGAGCAAGCAGGGAAAGTGATTCTAAAGTATAAAGGACTCGTGTACTTTGGGTTGCATATATGCACACGTTGAAAAATGAAAAAATGATTTTATTGTCTGTCAATTAGTGATAATTATAGTGTCGATTAATTAACAACTGAAAGGGGATGGCCCGGATGACATATGCGTGAGACAGCCATCAAGCAGCGTGATGCGCATATATTGCTGCTTCGCGCCTTGTCGTGCATTTCGTTTTGGTGGTTCTGGGTCTTGGGCTGCGGTTGCGGGAAGGCGAGGCGCGGCGAGGCGGTTTAAAGAAGAGAGGTGTGTATAGAATCCATCGATCTATCTATCCATCCATCCATCGATCAAACGATCGGTGATCGGTTGCGGCGAGAGAAAAATTTCCGCCGCGCCACTGATTGTGAGTGCGAACAGCTGGGCAGCAAGCAAGTGAGCGAGTGAACTGAAGTGAATGCAGAGGAACGTGGATGAAACATTAGTTATGTTTCGCTTTTTTATGATTATTTCTCTACCATTTCGTATTTTAATTGACGGCGCGCCGTTGCTTAAATCGCCGAGTCATACTCGGCATCAGGATGAAGCATCAAAACATCAATTCACACCTACCTGGGTGCTTGCTTGGTTGCCTATATCTGTCTTTTTCCTTATCATTCATTTCTTCTATCATTTATGGTTGAAGAATAATTTAATATTTTTGGTAAACGGTTGAGATAAACGTGAAAATCAAAAGCGTAAACAAACTTAAATGAAATGATAATTGAAATGACATTGAACGAGCGCAGCGCATTGAACAAAAAGGCGCATCAACAGGTTTTTCGCAATCGGTCGTAATGATACGATAAAAAGGCAATCGCACAAAACACAAAACAGTCAATAATAAATTGAAATACGCTGCGGCTGTGGCTCTGGCTGTAGCGTTGCAATAGCCATGCGGAATTGCGTATTGTTTGTCATGTCCTCTTCTCTTCTCAATTGTAGCTTCTGGCTTCAGGCTCATTATTGTCAGACGTGCAAAAATGCAATTCCGATGTAACGTTACGTATTTATTGGAGATTGCTGATTGCTGATAGGAATTAGACTGGTTGCTTGTTGCTGGTGCGTTGCGTTGTGGCAATGAAGGAGGAGATGCTTTTGATAAGAATCAATGAGGGCGCCCTTCAACTTTTCAATGCTTTCGCTTGTATCTCTTGTCCGCGGACTGGAGGCGGCTATCACACACCGAAAATGAAAATGAAAGTGAAATTTGAGGACATTTACAACTTTATATATTTATTTGTGCTTGAAAACATTTTCAATTAAACTTTGTAAATTGTATAATTTAAATATTTTTAAAAGTTTGTTTTAGCGCCCTCTGTGTTGTGTGAGATACGTATACTTATCTATCTACATACCTATTACCTACGAAAGTAAAACAAATGAATTGTAAGTAAGTAACTCAGATGCTAATCAACGTGAATATTACAGATCAATAAGTACATACATATACGAGTATATTAAGTACATTCGTCACGTGCGCGTGCGTCTGTTTTCTTGTATCTCGTTGAATTGTTTTTGGCTTGATATCATCGTAACACAACGAAAGCCATATATACCTACATCATCATCATTATCATTATCATCGTTATTATTACGGCGAGCAAAACGGTTCTTAAATACAATGCCCGATAATATGCGCAATGGCTATCAATAGTCATCAAATCCAAGTGTCGCTGGCTGGCTGGCTGCTTGCTTGGCGCATCCAGATGACGCTGTTGTTAATAACTGGCATCCTTCAGACGCAGCGTGGAAATGCAATGCGAAAGTATATCGAACTGAGTATATCGAACTGTGTTATTGCTCTTGTTGCACAAAGCCAGTCAGTGCTGAGAATGACACCGTCGAACAAGAAGTTGATACCTTTTGTCGCTCCAACCATCTACGGGCCGGGCGCAGGCAGTGCTTTGTGGTTTTGTGCGTTTATCCAAGACGCTCATTCGCTCACGTTTCGCACATTCAATTGCATTGCTCATTTTCTTGATTTGCCATACAATGCCATCTCTCAGCATACATGACATGAATGCTTTTGTTTTAATATCATCATCTACATACAAGTATCATACGATAAAAGAAAACCAAAAAAAGAAAAGACACATAACCTATAAAATATTCCAAATTCACATGCACTATGAGTGGTTTCACAATATCGCCATCTAACGAGCGTCAACTATTTCTTGTGTTTATAATTAGCTTTCATTTAGTAGATGCATGTGCATGTGTCATTAGCAAACAGTCAGGTAATGCATGAATGAAACAATTATCAATTGCGAAGCATAAAAAGCAAACTTTCTGTTGTTACGGTTATTCTCTGTCATGTCATTATCATTATCCTTATCCTTGCAGAACATGGAGGAGCATGGAGGAAACGAGGAAGTGCATGCATATACAGGATGTTTCTGCAGGAGTATCATCATCATCATCAGCTTGAGCACGGTAGGTATACTTGTATTAAGAAGTGGCGTTGTAGCAAGGCAAGGCAGGCAGCTGAAGAACAAAACGATCGCTCCTCCATTGTTCGGCGCTAAGACAAAAGAAGGCTGGCTCGCCGCTAGCAGCAGGGATTGGTTGCGGGCCCTCTGGTTATCGATTGTAGCGGCGCGCTGGCCGGGCATCCGGTCGGCGCCCAATGAGCTAAAACAAGAGAAGGCCCGCCGCCACCGCCGCCGTCGCGACGCTCTGCGCCCTGAGCATGTGCACTCCACTTGCTACCCTGCCAGCCGCCAACCAGCCACTCGCTGCTACGTTTTCGCAGGTAACAAACACTTTCAGCTTGTTATTGTATTGTATTATTATATCACTACAAATAAACCTCAATCGAGAATAAGAAATATGAAAAATCTTCAAAGATATGCTGTAGGTTTTTTGTTTGATGTAATGATAGTGGTTTACTTTCAATAAGAGCGAATAATCAATTACTGTACGCGTATTAGGAAAATGGGTTTCAGCTCTGAAAGACCCTCATTCCTATTCTCATTCGCATGTCCCGTTCATGTGTGTGCAAGGCTGGTTACCGAAGCTCAGCACGTCCCATTGCTTTGGTGCTCCTGCTGCTGAAATGACATCCTCTTTTTAGTTCTCTGGGAGACCGAGCGACCGGCCGGCTGATCCGCGCTTCCAATTAAACCTACTGGCGAGCGAACAATGCCGTCAACCTACCCCTGGTGAATTATTAGCGGCAGCAGCGCGAGCGTGAGCGCCGTAATCTCAACTCCCAGCTCACCCTTCGTCCTGTTTCGTTTCGCGGCCGCGTCTGATTGACATACCACTTGAGGTTTCACCCTCTATGCCTATATTGCACACACTACTGATTCGCCTCGCTGCCGAGCTTCCAAGTGTGGAGCAAATAAATGTATATTCGCACATGCAGATGTTGAGGGTGCGGTGCTTTCTGGTGCTTGCATTCTGCATCCCTTGACGATTATCATCCACCGCCAAGTAAGTCATAAAGTCAATGCGAATGTAAATTGTGCGTTTAGTTCATCTTAATTGATATCGAAATCAATTCGTCGAAAATCAATCAGTGATTAATGAAATTGATTCACTCTGGCTTAGAACTTTTCTCAGCTTGGGCCTGTGGACGGTGGTATTGTATTGTGTTCTGAAGCTCAACAAATTCCTAAAAAATTATCGATTTGTTCTACATAATGACTGACAATTTCGAGCTACGCTGCAAGTTCTCACAGTGCAATCATTGACTGGAAAGAAATATTTTCATTTTTCTTGTTTTTTCTTTTGGTTTTATTTCAGTTTATATGAATGAACGTGGACGTGTGTAAGCTGCGAGTTGTTTGTGATCATTTATATAAAATAATAATAATTCCTGATAAAATTTATTAAATATTTCCTGTACGCCAGCCAGCGAGCAGCGACCAGCGGAGATGATAAACTTGGTGGACGCTGAAACGCGCGGAAGCCACCCATGGCTTGCGGTATGTAAAACAGTGGCAGGATCCGTGTCCACGTTGGACATTTAAACATTGCATTGGTGACCAGCATCGCCGGTAGCAACACGACTGTGACAAATATTTACCAGTGCGGATAATAAATTAAGCGCCTCGCGGAGATACAAGCCGCAGATACGACTACGGATGGCGTGCCTGCAGCTACCTGTTTTGCTCTCACCTTACTCTGTGCCACCGGCCAAGATATCGTATCAAATGTCGCGATGCGATGCGATGCGATGTCTACTACTCTAGTACTAGTATAATATCTAAGCATGCATGCATCATGCAGTCAGTGTGCATCATATTATAAAATCATTACAATTTATAAAAAATCACATTCATTAATGTCGCCCGCCTGCGCGTCTTGTGTCTCGCGTACTTGAGATGTCGTCTCGTCATTAAACTCATTCGGAAAACTCGTTAGAGTTGGTGTAATCAGCATCTCGCAGATGTGCCACGCCAAGCTCAAGGGTTACAGAATTGCGAGTGAGGGTGAGCGATCTGATAAAGAGTCATCCAATCCAGTCCGATGCGATGTGAAATATAACATATAACATATTAGTGAAAGCACTCGAGAATGCATCGTAACAGTGAGTGAGTGAGTGAGTGAGTGCCTGTATGATAGATAGGTACACGCATATGCATATGCATTTCGCAAGCACTTCAACTCGCAGCGCCAACAAAACGTGCAGCGCACGACTCAACAATTATTGGTTTTGTGGTTATGAACGAGCACAAGCATCATTAGAAACATACTCGGGTGGTGCAAGCGCAAGCTAGTGAGAGTCCTACATGTACTGCAAGTGCTCATTTTTTCTTCTTCATAACCCTCTTTCACCACGAGTATATGGCTTTCGTTGGCTGTTTGTTAACTCGCTCGAGAACATAACATAACATCTGCGCTAGCGACTAGCCCGTTGGAAGTGAAATGGAAATAAAACTAATTCGTACAAGGCGTGAAAACACAAGAAGTAAACAAAAGACCAGCACAGGAAGGTGGAAGCAGAATAAGAAGAACAAGAACACCACGACGACGACGAGGACGAAGGAAAAGGTAGGTAGGCATGTAAATCACGAAATAAAGTACATTTGTCATGTTATTCATACGGCTGACGGGGAGATATATTAGCGCTGTGCTGGCGCTGGCAGGAAATCTTAATTCCTTCGGTGTACACCAGAAGCAGCTCTTGCTTATTACTTCTTCTGCTGCTATTCTGCTATTTAGTTGTTGCTGGTAATATTATATTACGTTACTTGCCATTTGTTTCAATCATATCTTGAGGTTATGTTCGTTCGGTGTTAATGATAATGACTTGTAATTTACTTTAGGTTTTTACAAGATTGCTATAAGTGTACGTGTAGGTTGTTGTAAAGTTGGCAAACATGCGCGAAAGTTTCAAGGGTTTGGTTTGATTAATTGTTTACAATTTAACGATTCCGATGCATTTGAGCGTGATAACGATGAACTGACTGTGTCATTTGCAAAGTGCTGCCTGCTACTGTTTGTCCTCGTAGGCGAAGTATACTGATGATGATCCTTATCAGAGTACGAGCAGAATATCTGATTCATTCGCGTCTGGAATACTCGCGTAGAATAAAATAAAACACACCACTTGCACTGGCAGGCAATCTGTATGCTGTGTTGCCTACATAGTGATACCATAAATTCAAATTCACGATGCAAAGCGTTTGGAAACGTGCTCGTACTTTTTCCAACACCATGTAGGGCGGAGGGAGATTGCAGCTTAGATATGCGTGCCTAATGTCTGTGCCGGAAACAATGTCAATTCCCGAGCGTAAAAAAGAGGCTCTTCAAGTGGCAGGCTGATCAAAGCGACAATGTAACATGTAATCATTAAAATTGGCTCTTGTTCCTTCCAATCTCTTCACTCACACTCGAAAACATAAAAATGCTGAAACTTTTTTACTATTTCAACAAATACAGCATTTGTCAAAATGACAATTTTGTCTGTGGGTTGGGGTTTAGTTCTCGGTAGGTTTGGTTTTGTTCGCGAATTAATTTGCTTCCTAATTAGCGAAATAATTACACGGGGGGAGGTCAGAGACGCGCGAAGGCAGCGAGACCAAGGAAAAGGTAAATTAGTTACGGGCTTGTCCCGTTTTTTCCTTCTTCTTGCAGCCAGGCTAAGCTGCTCGACGCGAGATAAAATGGAATTATCAAGGAAGCAAAAAAAAGGAATAGTAATAGAAAAGAAGAGGAAGCGGCGTGCGCCGGGGGAAAATTAAAACGATAAATCCTCGGCTCGTTGGGGGCGCACATTCGTAGTTGTCATCCCTATCGTTTCTGCACCTACTTAAAAAGCTCCATCTAGCCTAAACCTAATTAAACCTAAAACACAGTGACATGTGGCCTGCAGAATCCTGCAATTGCAATTGATTCTCATCATCCATCCCATCTCATCCCTGAGGATGAAAGATTTACGCTGCCTTTGTGGCATTTGCGGCTTATCAATGTTTAAGCTACATCCTGCTAGTAGTACTTACTTCCACCACACCACACCACACGCTCCTGAGGGCGCTCTTGTTCGTGTCCGCAAGTAATTTGCGTAAAAGTTGGAAAAGTTAATGGAAATTTTGATTGATAATTAATTCAAATACAGGGTCGGCTTCTGCATCGCTCGCTTTTGTTTCGCGCCTGGAATATTTAATATGAAAGTTTGTACAATCGCCTCGCTTGCTGCCTTTTCCTCGATTTTCTCGGCAAGAAGCGCGGTGACGACGACGCCGGTGGTGGTTTACTTAAAACTCGTATAAAGATTTCGGCCTTCAACACCACGAAGCGTAAGAAAATCCACGTCTTTTATCCCGCGTCTTGATTCGTGCCCTGCTTGCATTCGCGCTCGGCTGCTTTATTTCATCCGCGTGTAAGTACGTGCTCTTTGCGTTCGCCGCCCTCGCTGTCTTCGTCTCGCTGCGATGCGATTTTACTCGAATGTTTTATTCGCTACGTTAAGGCAAGCGAGTTAAAAGCGCCATTTTAATTTCGCACGAATTACGCAAGCCTTGCCAAGCCTGCGTTGACGAAGGAAGCTTTCAGCAACGCAAGCGCAAGCGACAGCGCCGGCGATGATGAGGAGCGAAACTTTCTAATTACGCCCCAAGTTTTCTGATTAATCACAGTAATTAATTAGTCGGTCGTGTTGGCGGGGCATGTTGTTGATAAACTGAAATGAATTTCTAAGCTCGTGCACTAATTTTTATGACTGCACATGCGCAATACTTTTTAGAAAGTGCAGGGCCGCATTAGTTTAAGACTGGCATATGTGATGCGCATTGACAGGCTGAAAGGCTCGCTGAGCGACTTATGTTAACACGTAGTAATTAAGTTAATTAATAGCCCGGGCATCGAGGCGTAGCGGTGTCAGCGCAGCGCGTGTAGGTTTTCTTCATTAATCGCAGGCTCGGTTGGTTCGGTTGGTTGTCAGGATGGGACGGCTGGCGTAATTGAAAACAATGGCTCTGGAAAGGTGTGAACGACGACGAAGACGCGTTGCGCTGCAGTGCACGGTGCGGTGCGGCGGTCAGCCGTGCGTTCGCGTCGAATTAAAGAAGTCGTCGAAAGCGCGCCCATGCATGACAACTGACAACCAACGGTGTGAGCGACGACAAGCCGCGTTTTGCACGCTGCTTTTTCGAGCGCGAACGTGAAGAGCGCTGACGAAAAATTAATTTCGACTGCGTCATTTGCGTTCCGCGAATTTATCTATCTACAAACGCCGCTCGCGGGCGTGAAATTTAAACTAACTTTAATGCAAATTGAATTTCTTCTGAGTCGTCTTCGTCCAAGTTCAGTCCAAGTCCAGGTTTGACGTGTCAGTTTTCGAACGCAATGATCACGCGTTCGGTTTAATTTTTCTGCTGCATCATACTCTAATGACGGCCGCCTTCAAACCGACAAAGAAGTTTTAACACCCAATAACACCCAAAGATCACACCGCGATCTCGGCTGACTATGACTGGAAAGATGTTGTCTGGCTAGGGCGCAGTTCTCAGTTCAGTCCAACTGCACAATATCATGATGTAAGCGTACCTAAGGCTTGGAAGCCTTGGGTATCTACACATTGATATATCAGTATAATAATTTCACTCAAGAAGTGTGTATATCTACCTAAACAGTCCACAAATACTAATCTTCGTCCATGAGCCAGCAGAAACGTTGATTTGATCATTGATTGTCCAAGATTGTTGTGAAACGCACAGATCATTAGACTTTTAGCCACAGTTTTAGTTTGACTAACAAGAAACTAAAAAACAACTTTAAAAAGTCAATTATTAACAATTATAATTACGCGGCACGTTGCAACTGCCATCGGCCTGGAGGTAATCGGTTCGCGGTTAGAACAGACGGCCATCGGTGTTTCGTTTCTTCCTGTTCGGTTTGAAGCACGAGCCAGAATACTGGTATTCGAGTAATTGTCATAATTGGTGATTAATTACAGGACGTGCAAACTGACAGCAGCAAACACTTGTTCTTTCTAATTGTGCTTCAAGACAGTCCAAGCCCCGCGTTTGAATAAATAGCCAGCATTATTTTTGACACTCGGCTCACATGTTTACATGCGAATGAAATTATTTATGCGCTCGAGAGTGAAAAACGCAAGTAGCAAGTGGCAAGTGGCAAGTGCGGTTTATACAGAATGTGTGGTGTGTTGTGTTGTTGGTGACCACATTTGTCAGAACAGCAGGGCGCAATCGCAAGCGCGCAGCTCCTTGGAAGACTTTCAGATTACACTACCAGTAGTCTTGTATACGGTTGCAAGTTGTCATAACAAATGACACAAATATTAACATATTTCATCCGGCATTTTATTGAAACGGTTTTTAATAAGAAATTACATTGATTATCGTTAATCAACTTTAAGTTGTGTAAACCGTTCTTGTGCTTGACCAAAACAGTTGCGCAAGAGTCACGAAGTGCTTTTTTTGCACGTACACGACAGTAAGGTTCACGCAACATCCGAAAATCACGACGGTCAGGTACAGCGCGAAATTCTCGCATCGGAATCACGTTCTTACAGGTACGTCATCACGTTTTTGAACTCGAAACGCACACAAATTCGAGTCGCACTTAGCAATTCTGAAAAGTGCAACAAAAATGTTACATATTCGGCCAATTATTACTGGCGTTGCATACACTGTTTTCGGGCATAATTGGAGTAAATTTTCACAAAACATGTGCACGACCGGCCACTTTTCACTTAAGTAATTTGATTGAGATATATTTCTGCAAAAGAAATTTAAAATATTTATTTCTGGGCAAGATTTAAGCCCCTTTCAACTTCATTGGAAAAATGTCTTAACAATTGCACGCAGGACAATTGTTCCCTTCGGTGTGCTCTGCAAGTAAAGCATGTGTATTACCAGAAAGGTAATGATAGTATTTCGGCGCTTTCCTGCAAAAGCACACACTGCTTCGCTTGAATTCCACCAAGCTATCGAATTATTTGCTCTCTCGTGAATAACTACTGATCACGATGTCGAAAAACCAGGGCAGGTGGTACCTCCATGTACAGAATCCAAGATGAAGGGTTCTGTAAGGGTTGATTACCGCTTCATGTAAGTACATACCTAAGTATTGCTTTTATCTCAAGTTTCATATATTTTCTCTTACCTGCGAACAAGAAAAATAATATTATATTTCAATATAGGCATACATATGTAATGCTTATTGCGTAATGCATGCTTAAAACCGTCAAAATCAAGATTTAGTTTAAGATAAACGGATCTCTTTTGAGGAATGCAATGCAAATCTCAATGTTTGTTCATTACACGCTCGGGCGGAGGCAATAAACATGCTTGGAATGCATCTCAGTACGTATGTAATGTTAAATCATGCCCAGTCGCCAGTTGGGCGGCAAAGTAATTAATGCGCAATTAACACCAGGAATGCATTTTTCCTTGATTACACAAAAACTAATTCCAAACACTCACTGCGCGGTCTTAAATCTTTCGGCCAACAAATGTCATATTTCGCAGATGCATTTTATTCGCGTGTTTGCTAATAGCTACTTATGTTTTACAGCAAAAGCTTTTTGCTCATTTTTCTGCTCGGTTGTTGGTGTGGTGTTATAACATAACCTCTACTTATGCAACCAAAA
>NBZA01003044.1:18888-32784 GCA_003054995.1 Aleochara bilineata
TAAAGAATATCACTTGGTAGTCATTGAAATAAATGCAAATGAATGTATGTATATACCTTGGTTGGTAGTCTAAACGTTTTAATAGATGTTCGATGAGATTTGCAAGCTCAAGCGCAAGCGTTGAGTATCAATGGTATAAACGCCCTGCCCCTGTTCAGACTGCTCTCCTCTCGCTGGCTGTGGCAGATCATAAAGTGTTCGATCAAGTGTGCGAGATGGAGGTGCGACACTATTTTTAATTAGAATGACCACGGGGTGCTCCGACACCTGCAGGGTGTTTGAAATGCAGCCGCAGCCGCGCTGAACCTCACTGCATGCTGTAGCATAAACGCGCTCATAATGCTTGGACCCAAAACAACGCTCGACGCGCGTTACTTCTCATTGTACTTTTATTTCATTTTTTCCAATTTATTATTATATTGCCTCGCTGTCTGCCTGCCAGCCTGCCACTTGCATGGCATCAAGGCTGCCACTGCCATAAACTATCAATCAGACATCGGCTGCTTACCTCTTCACGCATTGCAAGGCTGCGTTTTAATATTCAACGTAATTAATGAAATGTTAACGCTCAAATTCCATTAATTATTGATGCTGTCCTATCTAATGACTAATCTATCCAAAAGCGTGCATTTTCTGAATGCCTTTGAATCATCAATTTTTCTAATGTGACTCGTTCTAGGAAAGACAGGTCAGTACAGTAGAAATCTGTATAATTGTTACATATAAAAGTAGTATAATTATTAATTAGCAACAATTTTTACATACATCCTCAGCTGTGTGAACTACTATAGAAATGTTCAGTAAGGAATAGCAATTCCGAACATTCTACAGCAGCTTCTGACTGAATTGTTTGCCACATTACCCACAACTGCACATAATTTCATTATGATCTACATAAAGGAAACAAAACAAAATGCTTATGGAAATGCACTAGGGATCTGTATCTCATATATTCCACTTTAGTGTTGGGGCGTTGGAACGTTTAACAACAGATTTTGTCCGGTTGGAAGATATGAAACTTGACGTGAACGCGATAGTTGATAGGCAATGTCTTCAGCCGCCTCAATACGACGCAATTCAACGAGACCTTCTCCAGCATCACCAAATGCCTTTGCCAATAATATGGCGGCTTGGGCATCACCCTCAGCCGACACGACAGTTGCCTTCTTCGTCTGCTCGGCCTTTTCCACCAAGAACCGCGCCTTCTCCGCATCTTGTTGTGCAACTTGCTTCAATTCAACAGCCTGTGTGAACTCCTTGCCAAAGGTCAAATGTGTGATTGAAATATCGTCGAGAATAACGCCAAACTGAGCTGCTCTTTCTGTGAGGTCGTTAGAAACACGTTGGGAAACAAGGTCACGCTGTGTGATCAATTCACCGGCGTCAAATTGAGCTACTACAGCTTTCAGCACTTCGGTTGTAATTGATGGCAGGACCCTTTCCTCGTAATCCTGGCCCAATATTGTGTAGATCTTTGGGAGTTGGTCAGGCATGGGTCTGAAGAGAATACGCAACGTAATGTTTACATTTTGCAAATCTAAAATGAAAGTAGAAAAGTTTAAAACACCATGAGTTTAGTTTCAAGTTGAAGAATTTTACCTTTGCTGCCAGTCATAACCGGAACATTCCTGGGGCGTGATCTAACGTCAAAGATAATGGGCCTCTGGACCCACGGAATAAAAAAATGTGTACCTTCACCAGACACTATATTCTTGACACCAGTAAATCTGTCGAAGATAACAGCTCTGTGACCTCCATCAACTGGAATAAATGGTAATTAGCAGTGATACAACAAATGCATTAATTGTACCATTATATAGGGCGGAATTCACGACACCCCCAGTGAGGGCTATTCCTAAGCCTATTTGACCAATTCGGTTGAACAACTGTGCCGCCGACATTCTGAAATTTTTAGAAAATCACATTTTGGTTGCGCAATTTGAGGTTATATTCATGTATCGCTAACGCTGCTACATATCTAACTGTAAGTAAAACACATAATTTAAATTGACACTGGCTATTACCTTATTTAATATCCGAAGAACCAATTTTCTAACTATAATCAAATGTAACAAATCTAACTAGAGTTGTAGCCGGTATTCCACGAGATGAAACAGACTTGGGAAAATGGCTGACTGAATGTTACTGTAAACTCCAGCCGTAGTATGAAGGTAAAGTAATAGGTGGCTCTATGACTATTAAATTTGATTTTCGGATCAATTATTATTAAATTTTAATTAGTTTATAAACAAATCTAAAATGTGGATCACACATAAATCACAAAAAGTGAAACGGTGACACATGTTAATTTAAAAATTATTTATTTGTATGTTAAACTTCACATATGTACTTTCAACAAGTGCTACATAGCCAAGCGAGTGGAGGACTTACCCTCCTCTAGGGTAAATTACAGTTTTCTATCCTTACATTGCATTCCCATTTCTAGATGGAGACACGACTCCCAGTCTGTTGGTAAGAAAGATCGGGAATGGGAGTCAGTACCTAGTGGACCACTGAGCTGGCCGGTAGTGTCTTGGACGGGGCGGGTGGGCTAAGATCAAAGTCATTCTTAGACTACAAAACGAAAAAATTAAAATTGAATTTCTTTTCTTCTTTCACGGACTCTTAACATTTCTTTGTGAACGATCTATTTATTTATTAATGCAGAGTATTATTTTCAAAGAAACCTGGAACAACCATAGGCACCAACGGGGATCGAACCCGGGACCACTTGCATTGTAACCAAGAGCTGTACTAACTCAGCCACAAGGCGGCGTTCATTATTGTAAAAATTGTTAATATAACTTATACATAAGTAGGAATCGAGAAAGCTAAGAATATAGGTATAAGGAGCAACTCAGGAGATGGATTATGAGTAAATGTAAGGAATAACTTGAAATTGATATTATTTTATTTAGTACGCACCTAACTTATATGAATAAGCTAAGTACTTATGTATTTTTATGATACCTATAGAAAATATAAATTACTTTAAAAAGTTCTAATAATATGTAGGCAGTGTACAATACAAAAATCACATGTATAATTTGAGCCAGAATCTACAACATTGTTTGAAATCATCTAGTAGTATACTGTTTAAATATTTAAATGTTGATCAAGATTGCTTCCTCCTTAAAACTACGTATTGTTAACTTAGTTTATAAAAAAATACTCGTATAAGCTGAAATAATTAATGTATAATGGAAGGGCAGTAAAAAAGTTCTCAGAAACACTGCTTCAAGCTTCATAGAGATCAAGTTCTTCCAACTTTGCTTTCTGCTCGGGAGTCTCATCTTGAGCGATTACCAAGGTATGAGAATAACCCATAGATAGAGATAATACTTTAGCTCCAGCCAGTTTATGAACCTAAAACAATCAGTTAATATCAACGCAAAACAATTTGAATGTAAATCTTACTTCTTTCGGAGATTGGCTGGACTTCAGAAGATCACCAAGACCAAGTTCACCGTAGCATGGCGATGCACCCCATGCGATGACAGTATCATCGGCGGCAACAATACATGACGTAAAACCGGTAGCTACATGATGAATATCCCAACCGGCTAAGTCCTGTACAGGTTTGGGGTACATGTTGGCTTCTCCTGAGCGCTTCGATTGACCAAACATATACATTGCCCCAATATCAGTAATAGCTAAACTAAACGAAGAGCCACATTGAACTGAAATCACACCTCTAGATTGAGAGTCAAAGTATTTGATCAATCTAGGAACCTAAAACAATAAACAATAAGATATGTGGTTCAAATTTCAACAAATAAAGTAAATACCATTTCATCTTTTTGTTCGGCATGTCCCAACCTACCAAACCCACCAAAACCCCATGAAAACGCTCGTTTCTTCCCGTCGATAGCAACCGTATGGTTCTGTCCACAGGCAAAGTCGACAATTTCAGTCACATCAACGGGAACCACATGCCCATCTTTACTCTTTTCAATATAGATCACAATCCGTTTAGGACTCGTTTGGTGGTTGTAGTCAAGCTTGGTGCTACTCTTAAAATACTTTCCGTCTGTATTGTGCCCAAGCTGACCATATTCCGGCAAGCCAAATGAATGTAGGCCTCCTTTGGCATCCAAAATTATAGAAAAATCAGCACCGCATCCAACCTTAATTCAAATTAGAAATATTACTAGAAAATCAGTTTAAAATTTAAGTTTGTATTAAGATCCTACCTTCACAATTGGTGGTCCACGATAGTTGATGCGTTTTGGGGCCAATACTTGCGGTTGCAAGTTCCCAATACCACATTGGCCAGACTTATTATCACCACATGCATACACAGTGCCTGTATCAGTCAAGAAAAGAGTATGATTTCTGCCACAAGCAGCACTGATTACATTAAGTTCCTGCATGCCCACAACTTCTGTTGGAACATGTGCTGTGGTTGTATTATTTATTCCCAACTGGCCGCACTGATTGCGCCCGAAAGACATTGCCTTTCCATCCTCTGTAACAATAATGCTGTGTGCAGAAACACAGCCACTGACAGCAAAGCGAACCTTAAATCAAATGATTATAACTGTTCACTTGTAAGTAAAGTATCCTTGTGTTTACTTTGAGGTTTGTAAAGCGATGGGGCACATATAAATTAGGATATGTGAGTTTACTGTTCTTGCTCATTTTTCTGCCAGTAAGATCCCAATTTATTTGTCCGAATATCAAAAGTTGTCCAGCTGGCTTTATCAGAGTTTTGAGTAACTCTTCAGGCAATTTAGTTGGCTCGTCCAATACATCACCATGTCCAACAATGAGCACTTCATCCGGTTGAGGACCATTCTCATTTTCACTCTGATCACTTAAATCCGAATCGATATCAGATTCCTCTTTCTTTTTGCCACGCTTTGCCGGTCTTTTAGTTGGCGGTTGTTTACGCTTCGACATGTCTACAAGAGGGAAGTTATTGTCGGCTTGGTTGAGGTTAGTAACAGCGTCTAGTATGCTTACCTAGTTTTAATGTAACGTTTTAACTTATATTGATGTTATATGTTTCTCCAATCACTCTTAATAGATGCGAACACTTTTGCACTTAAGTAACAGGTTTTTAATTAGCGTAATGATGATAAACTGCAAAATACGTTGCTTATGTGTATCGGCAAGAAGCGTAAGAACGCTCAAAATGGCTAATCAAACAATAAGCAAGCAAGCTTTCGGCGCTCTTCGTTTGCTATGTTGCCTTCTTCACTAACACCATGGCAAGAAAATATGTTTCATGCAATTTTTAGTACATGCATTATAATACAGGTTGAGTGAATTTCAATTATTTTCAATTTTACATATCGCAAAACCATACACTTGTTGAATAAAACTGTAGCAAATTAACGTTGTTCATGAATTACATGTATTTTTAATTTTCTAATGTTTTTATCATTATTATCAAACATTCTAGTTAAATGCAAATTCATTAAAGCTGCGAACCGCTAATTAGTTTTAAAACTACGGCAAACTGATCACGGGTTTAAGCATAAAAGAATTTACAGTTAAAAACTAACGTATGAAGAAGGAACTGGATAATTTCTTGGTTATCTCCAAAAACGCATATCAAATTAGATAAATATACTTAAAAATTGTATTTAAAGTTTTATTTTAATTACTTCTCAACACATTAGTGTGACTTTGCAGCCAATCTCTTATCACGTTCTTCCGCAATGCTGAGCTTGACGCCCTTTCCACGTGGCAGAGATACAAATGCCTTTGCGCCCTTACCAATGATGAAAACGTTGTTCAACCTAGAGAGAAATAGCAAGTTAATACAACTCTTACATATTAGTGTTAAGATAAAATGTATAATGCTTGGGTAATACTGATTAATTATGGTTTGTTGTAATTAACCAGTGACCATTTGCATTAATTTAATCTTGGCCACATTTTTGAATGCAAAATGATCTGGGTTGAATCATATGCACCTTCGAAGGGCCAGCGTTAGTATTAAGAACTAATGTATACCTGGTGGCAAAAGAGTGTCCCTGTGAATCTTTGATGTGAACAATATCGAATGAACCTGGGTGGCGTTCCCTGTTGACAACAGTGCCAACACGCCCCAAGTTACGGCCTCCAGTAATCATGCATAAGTTTCCAGAATCGAACTTAATGAAGTCCAAGATCTTGGAAGTGGCAATTTCCAATTGAATGGTATCATGAACTTTAATATTGGGATCTGGGTAACGGATGGTGCGACCGTCGTGTGTGGTCAAGAATGGAACACCCTTCGGGCCAGTTTGTACCTTGCGAACTTTGCACAATTTATACTAAAAGAAATTAATTAATATCGAGAAAAGAAATCTTCGTAGTTTCTTACTTTAGCTTCTTCAGCAGTAATACGATGAATTGTGAAACGTCCCTTAACATCATAAATAAGACGGAAGAATTCACCAGTCTTCTCGATGGTGATAACGTCTGAAAGAAAGTAAAGCTTATTAAAATAATGTTCGTAATTAACTATTACAATAATATATTAAGTTACACTTAAGTTACACTTCATATTTACTATATTGGGTGAATACAAATAAATAGAAGACTTACCCATGAAGCCAGCAGGGTAGTTTGGATCGGTCCTAACTTTACCGTCCACCTTAATCAACCTCTGCATGACAATTTTGGTGACATCAGAGTTGGTGAGGGCATACTTCAAGCGATTACGCAGGAAGATCACCAAGGGAAGTGACTCCCTAAGTTTGTGTGGTCCAGTAGATGGACGTGGTGCAAAAACACCACCCAACTTGTCCAACATCCATGCTTTCGGCGCGTTAAGACGCTTCAAATGCTTTTTGGGGCCTCGAGCCTAAAGTGGAAGTAACAAATCTTCAGTTCACAGTTTTATATGTTAAACATTGTGTTTTTAACAGGTTATGTTTTTGTGTATCCGCGAAAAATGCACTTTTTTGAATAATTATATATAAATAACTATCATATTTGGCACTGAGCAGCAGTTGCAGCTATGAGATTGATTATTACTTAGATATGTTCACGGATGTTTAAATAATTTAAAGATTAAAAGATACACGACTCACCATCTTGGATATTGAGCGAAAAGAGAGGTTCACCGACTGTTTGTGCTAGAATGAAACATCGTGTGTCTACTTTACCGACACTTTGGTGCTGCCATCTGTGTAGAAAATTAACAAAGTTTTAAGAAAACTGCATTATATTTAAAAGTCAAATATATCAGCGTACCTTATTTCCTAATTACTTTGCTATATATATTATCGGTATATTAGTCATTACTGAAGCCAACAACTATACTGATATACCAAAAAAATAACTAAAGAGGTGTTACTACAGATGAAAATTAAAGTATACGAATAATAATGCACTGTACCTAGTTTAATATTCCTCTTTGTTATAATCATTTAAGAAGCCAATACTATTATATAGAATGTAGGCTATTTTAGCAAGGTTCCTCAAACTAACAAAATCACTATAATCGTTGTACACCTTAACAGCTACTAAACTTTCAATATACTCGTAATGTGTACATTGCAAATGAATTCTACATCATTTGTCCTGACAGAATTGTCTCACTTAAGGTATATAGAATTATGCGGTGATTTGTACCATATTTTCAATAAATACTTATACTTATTTAAATCACCATGCTTTATAAAACGTTCTCACTATCATACAAGGACATTTCCTTCATAATTGTTTGTTTTCTGCACTTGCGAATGGCCTACTCATTTGTAATCCATTTACTGTACAAATATATTATGTATTCTTGAAAATAATGAACAGTGCAATAAAGTTAGAATTATCTGAAGAAATATCTCAAATATCCCTTCATAATTGTAAGAGTAAGAGCATGGCCAAACAAAATAACCGTAGATTAGTTGTGAATTTCCAATATATACACATTTGTTGCACTTTTCAAAACTTGCAAGCCACGCATGCTTCTAATTTCGGTTGCTAACTGGTGTTACAAGTCAACCGTAATATCTACTCGAGCAGCATAACAACGCGTGTAGTTATTTATCCTTTATGTTAACCAGCAGGAGCAACTAGCGGCGTTATCAATGCCTTAGCTTTAAGGTTATGGTAATTTAATTAAGCACGTGCACAATTTCAGAGTTTCCTTTATAGTTACCGGGCCCCTGCATCTGCTCACATCCCAGGCAGCACTGACATGCCATCAGACACCACAGTCTTTGGTACAATATACAATTAAGTACAAAAATGTATAAAACTAACGTACTTCAATATGTATAAATCTTATAGAGTATCTGAATGGCAAGTCATGCTTCTTATTATCCAGACCATAATAACCAGGGCACTAAGATCTCAGAACAAGATGTCCAAACGTAAATATGCTCGCATGTCAATTAATTTGAATACACTGCATGTGTTCTCTAACACGTGAAATAACAATTTACGCCGCTTTGTAATTATAGCATAGAATTTAATAGGGTAGATTAATCGCCACCGGAAACAGTTACTTCGCGAAATATCGGGTTGTCTTGGCTTATCGACGACGAATTTTTCTCAATGATGGGAGAATCCGGGAAGCTAGCATCTGAGTCATCTTTGTCTTCATCTTCTGGACATCCTTCGGTTTCGTGTAAATGTTCCTCTTCTTCAGGTATAGTTTCTGACACTGTTTCCTCAGTTTGCATTTCAATATTTATAACATCCTATAAAAAAACAACGCTTTAATATGATTTCTACTTGAAATGTCAAATTTGAATATTTTACCTGAGCGCGAACTGACGCAACACCGTTCGATGCACCGTCTTCTCCACAAGGCCTTAGCACTAGGTAAAGTAAGAGATCTGACAATGAAATTATACCAATAACTTTGTCCTCTTCGTCAACCACAACCAATCGATGGACCTCCGCCCGAACAATACGCTCCATAATTGTGAATAATGTTTCATCTAGTTTACATTTCTGAACGCCCTCAAACCATTCATTACGGTGTTCGTTAGCTTTCTTCAAAGACACGTCCAGATCGTTATAGGTTTTCTCCGCCGCCAAGTTCTATAACATAACAAAAATAACCATATAATTACTATCGAGGGTAAATGTTATCATAATATTTACTTACAATTACATCGAATTTGGCATAAATATCTACCAAGTGACCTTCGTTATCTACAATCGGAAGGGCAGATACTCGTCGCTCGACGAATTTCTTCAACGCTAAAATAATAGACGTGTCTTCGGAAGCTGTCTCGATATCGTCGTACGTTCCAATTTTCACTTCACGCAGCGTCTTGCTCATGTAACTAGGCTTGGGCAATTCGTTTATGTACAAGAAGAGGAACCGCAGGATGCGTTTGTGGGTTAAAATGTAGAGGACGTTGCCGGTGTCCGGGTCGATGACTGGCAATCGATGGATGCGGTTCTGAATCAGCGTACGAATGGCGTCGTACAGCGAGGCATCGGGGCCGATAGCCGTGAGAGGTCTGGTATCCTTCAGGACATGTCGCCAGGTATCCAACTTGTGTTCCTCCAGCTCCTCCATGGTCACCTCTGGCGACTTGTAGTACATTCGCAGAATCTTAATGAAGTCCGTAATGGTCAGCATGCCAATGTACTCCTGCCGACTGCTATCCCACAAGGGTGCTGCCCTTACGCCATTGTAAACTAACGCGAAGAACGCCTTCTTGACGAGAAGATGTGTATCAAAGACGACTAGTTTCGCGGAGGTTGGTATCAGATCGTAACATTTGTGAAACTTGAAGAACTTGACGAATATCTGGGATTCATCTTCTTCTGCAAGAAGAGATAAGTAGGTAAGTTATAAGAGTGTTGTGATTCAGTTAAACCCTTGGCATTTATACTAAAGATTAGCAATGCAATTTCAATGCCAAGAATTTTAATTAAAACGCATAAATTCAGACGGTAAAAGATTGGAATCAACCTTTCTGCAGCAGTTCAACCAGCCACTCTTTGTACGACTGCGATACTTGTTCGAACTCTTTAATTTGATCGATGCGATACACTTCTTCATCTTCTTCGCGAATTGTTGGAAGTATGTGGTTGGAGTAATAGTGCAAATGTAACATTCCCCGCCGCTATAACCGGCATTGCATGTTTACATTTAGGTTGAATTTGACAACTCACTCGCACTGCACGCTTTTGCCGCACAAATACCACCAAATGCGGGAAACAAACGCGAATCCCGAGATCAAACATTAACCAGAAACACCAGTGGCGAACTTTTTTCAACGCGCGCGCGTTTTGCTCGGCGTCGCAATAGTGAGTGCGGCGGCTATTATTGGCGGTGGCCCCTGGTGCATGTGCCAAAAACGGACGCCGCCGAAAGCATTTTTATCGGCATACGTTCATTTTCAAAGATTTGTGATTTGCGCCGCTACCGCAGCAGCAGAAGCGCGAATACCAATTACAAAATATTGCAACAAACGCTGTGGTCAATTTTTGTATTTATGTACTTTTTTTATGAATTTAGCGCGTTTTCATCATCAGCATCAACTCACCTAAGTCAGAAATATTCACTTTCTCCAGGAACGGGTCCACAACCGGGAGCTGCAAACAGAAAATAAAGCGTTATTATTATGAAAATCCGTTGAATTAAATCAAAGCACAGCATCGTGCAGCAACCTTCTTAAAGAAGCATTTTGAGGAAACGTGGAACTGACGGCGCTTGAGATTGTTTGCGAGTTTGGTGTACCAATTCCATGCGCCGCCAGCCGGTGGCGTCAATGGAGGCGGCGACGAGCCGAGGCCGATTTTGTTTGCTCGAGCAGTGTCAACCGAAATGCGTTTGTACATCTTTATGCCATAAAAACTTTATTCGTTTGCTCAGAGTTCTTTTATATAGTCAAAAGGGATACTGCGCTGCGAATAAGCAAAGATCAGATCCAAAAACGCAGAGCAACAATATCCAGCCGACATTACATTGCGCCAACCAGTTTGCTAATATTACACTTATTTATATCGGCTACGAGTAGTACACGTTTGTATGTGCAAGGTCGCGAAACGGATCACGTCCGATGCTTTTCCGATGCAAACAACCCAACGAACCAACCAACCAACTCAGCCAAGTGAACCGAAGCAAACACTACAATGTGTACCAATTACGGGCTGGAAATGCCTTCGCAGCATTGCACTTGAAATCGTTACAGTTGGCGTGTGCAAACATGCCAAGATTGCAACGAATGATTAACTATTCGGTGGTAGCACTAAAGGTAGCACACATCAAGAACTGAAACTGAGCTGGAGCTGAAGTTACGTGCGCCGCTGTTTTTAGTTATACACATATTGATGCGAATTCAATTCTATTGAGAGTTGCATGTGAGAACATTCCGTATCTATCTTATTATCTAAAACGCGAAACACCAACTAAACTAACATCAATGCATTGCTGAGATGTTGTTTGCCGATATTCTAGCTACGTATGTACATACATACATACGTATATATCTGTTGGTGTTGTTGAGCCTGGAGCATTGGGAGGGAAATTGACCAATAGATGTTAACCGCATATTGTTTGCATAATAAATGTGCAAAAATGCTGTCCAAACAGACACGATATACCCACGTATGTACATTTGCATGCGTTCTTAACGTGAGACGTAAAAATGGCCTTGCATCTTGATTGAATCACCGTTAAATAAAAGGTTTAACATCTTGAAAATGCTATTACACGAAAAACCACGCAGTTGGCAGCTGTAGCTGAAGAGCAATATAAATGTCGTTAAACTCAAGCTTTCAAAGCTTTCCAGTGAGCAAGGTTGGGGTTCCGGGAAACAAGAAACAGGGAAATCGATGAGAGGATGCTTGAAAATTGACGTGTGTAACGAAAGAGAGTAGTGAACTGTGTGAAAATCGATCTGCGGTTTGGACGCTCTGCTGCAGCAGGTTCATGGTATCAGAGTAACGCCAAGGACAAGCTCACGCATTACTTTCGCAGCGCTTGCGCTTGATATTATATAGTACACTGTAACAGTCCTTGACACTGCTAGCCCACCAGCACACATTCTCTCTTCTCTGCGTGTTCGCGATTAGCTATTTTAATAACATTAGATGACATCTCGTCATCGACACGATGCTAATCTTAGATCAAATAGTGCATCACGTATATATATGTATATGTACTCACCCCACGCGAATCGCGAAACAGGATGGCCGCGTGGTGCGGGTCCAGGAAGGCATCTGACGCTCGATGAGGTAATATCGTACCCAAGGACTGCCGTCTTCGGTCAGGATCCAACTTCACCGATCGCAAATGTGCCCCTGGAAAATGACAAATTGGAATTTAAATCAATTCTCTTCTTCTCTCCTCTCCTCTCCTTACTCATCTCGTTTGCCTTTACATTTAAGCTGAGTTCTCTGAATATATATTTTTATGAATAAGTCGTTTACGTTTACGCGTGCCTTTATAATTTATCAATATGCCCCTTATTTTTAAATAAGATTTAAAGCATAAAGCGTATTATTATTGAATTTTTTTTCCAGCACGTGGCATTTTCATTCACATCGAGTGTATAATAAATTCTATAAACATCAAGAGATGTAAACACCAATGCGCAATAGCATTATTGTGAGGTTAGGTTATGCCATTTTAACTTCATCTTAAATATAATCGATTATGTGCTTTATTTTTACTGGATTTACAATAAAACAACAAACAACCCGCCCACGAGCTCATTCTTGTCTTACCGCTGGCTACTATATTATAAATTCACTTTGCAAATACATACAAATTGATAGCATGGACGTATTGCGTCTCAAGTTGAAAAGTGTGAATTCCTCCTATCCTCCTACAGCTTGCGTATTTGTTTTCTTAACTCATTATGTTAGCTCATTAATTAATTACGTACTTTATTACTGCATCGTAATTCATGCACTGAGAGTCAATAAAGTTATTTTGTTCTGAAGATAATAAAATAAAATAAAAACGCCAAGAGTAAATAGTTTCTCTGATAAAAATCGGTAATAAAATTGCGAAAACATTCGTAGATTCTGAGATATTGGAAGATACGATTGACGAAGCATATTAATCAATGATTAAAGCTATCAATAATCCTCCTTTTTTGCTGGAAAGAAAAACGTAATAAGAAGAAATTACCCTCTCGAAGGATGCTGTCATAGATTCGATACGTAGCTTCACAATCGCTGAGCTTTCTGCGTGTCGCCTGCCCGTCCAAGCTCTTACTACGCCCACGAAACTCCTCGTCCTTGCTGGGCTTATCCTCGCTCACGCTGCAGCTATTTCGACGACTGTATCCATTATCCGCACGCCAGTTCTGCATGCGCTTGGAGAAATGACGGATGAGTTCCTGGATGGAGTGGTGGTGATGGTTGTGCTGCTTATGGAGGTACGTGACTTTGGGGCTGGAGGACTGCAAGGGACTGGAGGAGTCGTGGGTTCTGGGCGGAGAGGAGTTTGGAATATCAATGCTGTCGGTCGGCGTACGCGAGGAAGATGTCGACGAGGAGCAGCTCTCGGTGCTGGCGTGGATTTGGATATTTTGGTGGTGATAATTGCGCGGTAAATGCGTATGATGGGTGCCGGTGGTAATGCTGTGGTGGCCACCGTATAGAGTCGCGTGATGTTGGTGATGATTATGGTAGCCAATCTCACGCTGCAGCTGCAGGTGAAGCAGACTATTCGAGCCAAAGCCATTCATCCTGACGGATTGATGGACTCTCAAGCCAACTTAAGTCAGAGTGTCGATGCAAGGACAACAAACTAGCTATGCAAGCGCAAGCGCGAGCACGACTGGAATGAAAAATTATACAAATGAGGCAAAACCTGTTTGGTAATCTTGCATCACGATTTAGATTTGCTCATTTTTTCGCGCATCCTTTAGTAAATGATAGCAACAACCACGTTGATATTTCATTATTAACATACTTATACTATTTAATATCATCATTTCGAATAACACCCATGAGTCATTATTATTAACCATAACA
>NBZA01003044.1:32877-44368 GCA_003054995.1 Aleochara bilineata
AAACATATGTATCTACTGTGTGCAGGGTATGGTTGCTCAAGTCGTACCACCGGCGTTGCTCACAATCTACAGCGATTACAGAATTTTTTCGGCACTCTAATATGCATCTGAGTACCTACTTATCTTAATAAGTGTGACTTAAAACGTTGCTGTCATTCTTCAAATATAAGCCAACAAAATTAAAAACTTTTGTTTTTACATTATTAACGAAGAAGCTTGCTTATGCGCATAACCATGTGTTTACTTGTCAGAATTATCCAAAGAACCAAACAAATAGTGTGTAATATCAGCATGAATTGCGTAAGTACCGGTGTATTAGGTGTATATCAATCAATATAAGTACAAAATATGTTACAATTAGTATTAATTAAACTCATAGGTATGACTTTAATTTTTCGTAAAAATGATTTGAGGCAAAATCAGAATGAAAGAAAATTAATTAACGTAGATATTATAGCAGTTTAATAAAAACAGAAAACTTTAGCACCAGCTGAATAATAATTAATTAGAAAAACCAGTTTCGTATTAATTAATCTCAAATCAGAGGTATTTATAGTTCTGAAAGCTATAGTTCAATAATCGTATATTCCATGCTTGCTTGCTTGCTTATTTGAATTAAACTGAACATATCTCTATGCACATTCGCAATAATGATTATGCAGATCGTGCACAATAGACAATAACATTACGGACAAACAACAACTCAATTTGCTATCGCATCGGTACAAATACTGTAGCAGCATTTATGCAAAACTGTTAAAATGCACGCAATGCAAACTGAATAATTCTATGGCATTAAACAATAATAATTTGCAAACGGAGAAAAGAAGGTGACATAATTATGTATTCTCTACAAAAACAAAATACTTATTGATATAATGCGCACGTCTAATCTACTTTTGCAAAGTATAATATCAATCATACATCGATAATAAGTTAACTATCGGAGGTAATAATAAAGAATATTTGAACAACAATAAAAGAAGAGTAAAAATAAACTAGATCAAGGCTTTCTCATCTCATCTCATCTCATCTCCTGCCTGCCAGTCTTCTGCCTGTTGATTTAACATTTACACCGTTTATGCCATGTAATAAAACGCGCAATAATTTCGCACACATGTGTTTTTGATCCCACGACAGTAACACAAGAAACAGCAAAACATATCATGAATCAGTGTTTACTTTATGCATAAATAATTACTAAACTGAACTCGACCACAAAAAAACAGGTATATAATAATTTCATAGTGAAATTAATCAAAAAATAGATTGGATGTAGATTATTTAAATTGTTTATCACAGGATATGTAGCTACATATTTGTAATCGCAGGAAATTACTTAAAATACTTTCACGTGGACATTGTCATTATGTAACTGTATAGTAATTTCTTTACGTGTCTTGTTTTGTTCCGTTCTGTTATGAACAATGTCAAGTATGTATTTGAATATCATAGAGCTGTTGTCAAATAAACAATAGATATTTTATCTTATCTATGACTTAAAGTAAATGTCTGACAAGTATTTATGCCGTTCTTTCCTCCAACTTCCAAAATTCATACTTACTACAGGTGTTGGTATAGGTATTCATCAACACGTCTGAATATCAAGTAATTAATGCATTTATAATTAACTCACTTAAGTCGTAGGTACTTATTTTTTAAACTTCAAATTATCACCAACCAATTAAAAAATAAATTTGGAGTTAAAAATAAACAAACACATACATAATTAATTGCGAAATCCGTATTTCCTTATCTGAAGAAAGTAAGTACCAAATGCACGAAAAGTTCATAAATGCGTAAATTAAATTAAAACGCTTTCTGCCGAAATAAGCGGCGAGCCGAGTATTTCTCTGTTTGCTAGACAATTCGCCAAAACTCGATGGATTACTTCGCGTCCCACGGGAATAAAGTTGAAAAGTTTAGTTACCGCTTGCGAATAATTAGAGTAATTCAGCACAAATGACGTCATGCTAATCCACAAAAGACACATTCATTTTACAAAGAAAAAAACATTAATTCCATTAGAAAGCAAAATGAATGAATTTACAGTAATGAGCGACGTGCGTCAATTATTATTAATTCACAACGAGCGCAAACCAGTAGGTACCCCAGGGTCCTATGTAAAATCATTACGGTACCTTGAAAAAAGTTGGCAACTTTTGAATTGACGTAATTTACAATTGGTGTGAAAGTTCAACTACCTTTTCCTTTAGCTTTGCGATATGGCAATGCATACATAAGTGAAGCAATTGCATAATAATGAGTCCGGCGCGTGAATGAAATCACATACACCGTAATCACTTTTAATTGAAAGTCAAAAGTTTAACACTGTTTCTCATGATTAATGATAATACATTAAGACCTCTGATTTGATAGACAGTTCACCAAAAATTTCATAATTTATCATCTTAAAGCTTCCATTTCAATGCAAAAAAAAAGCAAATATAAGAAAAAATTGTTTTCACAGCCTATATCATTAAATATTTACAAATCAATGAGAAAAGAAGTAAGTGCAAGGTCGAAATTAATAACCAATTGACGCATTTACACGCAGAAGACACAGACAACAAGTTTTTCCTTGCGGTAATAACACGTTTTTCGTAAATATTTTGTGACTGCCGGTAAACAACGAGTGTGACATAACCTCAATTGTTTTCACATATCCAAGCCAAGTCACAGTATGCAATATTACATGATAATCCCTTAATAAATCCAGTGGACTGATTACTGGATAACCACAAGGCCCAAAAAATACATATTCAAAAAGCTATCCAACCCTAAAATGAAAATCGAATTACATACTTATAATGTATGTATAACATCCGGAAGTTGGAAGCAAAATATCTACTAAATAGGGAAGCAAAGCTTTTTTACATCACAATACGATGCACGCATCAAAACAACAACTAAAGAGGCAACAACAGACCAGACCAGACCAGAACAGGCCCAGGCAGGCGGTCGTGTAAAAGCACACGAAAGTGTCTACGTGAGGAAACGCACAGCCGCCATTCGCTCCCACTTGAAGCCGGCAGCCTAGCCTCGCCTGGCTCTACACATTGTAGGTCGATCACATGAGCTAAGAAGAGTTATTTACAACCAGCTACAAAAATATATGTATTGTATAAACCCGCATAACCTCAACCCTGACAACTGGCAACTTAAATTCGCAAACTTAACCAAACTTAAATTATTACAATAGTTTTCATCTCGTGCTGCAATTCATTGCTTCATTGCGTGGTGATCATCATCATCGTTTACTGTCCGCCGTAATTGACTTTTAAATACTATCCTTAAAAATAACACAGAATCAGGCTAAGAATAAGAATAACAAAAATAAGACGCAAAGTAAACTTATTTGCAACTCACTCAACTCAACTAGATAGATATAACATTCGAAGATTTTACGAGCAACATGTGTAGAGGTAATTAATTAATTAATGCAAACACGAGCAAATATACGATATGAAAACGCAATATCAGTAAGGTACAAGGCCGAGTGGGTTTAATGCGCTTTTACTTAAAAATACAAATGTAGTATAATAAGTGTCCATGATAGAACCCGTTTCCAGCATGTGGCTTTTACAATTACACGCTGCAAATACAAATCTAAAGTGCATTTAAATTGAAAAAGCGTAGTAAAAGTAAACGTTTTAACAAACAAACATTCATTGACTTATTGGACTTTTAGAATATGTACATTTTTTTTCAGCAATGACATTTTCTGTTCAGGTGATTATTTAAACACAAGCAAATTTATTCGAAATAGAAGCACGCTTCACGGATTTGATAACAACCCACTCTCTCATTCAGTGAGCGTTATTGTAGGCACCCCGCTTTGCGTTCTATTGATTTTCCAATGAAAATGGACAAAAAAGGTAAAATTATTTCCGTACATTGTGTGCTTTTAAATTTAATAAATAAAGAGGTAAATCTAACTATCTATTCTGAGAATATGTACACGCAGCTAGTATTAAATTAATTAACCAGATGAAAATTGTTAATTATATTCTGCCGGTAAAGTTTGGAAACTCGTTAGCGACTACGAGTGAGTGAGAATTTGCATTTCCATGAGAATTTATATTATCACAAAGTGTGATAATATTTATACAAAGTTGTTGGAATCGTTTTACTGAACAAATGACACCGCACACGTGTGCTGTATTAACGTGTGATTCATTTTGTATTTGCATTAAGAACACACAAAGCGAACCCAATACGGGCTGTGTGAGTTTAAACTGAATAATTTGTGGTTAAATTGCGTAGTTTAGTTTAATTTAGTTGCAAACTTTCATCCACTCTTATTTACCAACTAATTCTTTTCCCAGTAGAGTCTTCTTCTATTCTTATAATCATCTTAAAATAACCACAACGTTAGTCCAACAAGCTTTCTTTCAATAAGACCGGTATTTTTATCTAAAAATGTATCTCGCGACCATCGTGAGATGTTAAGTCTACCTGTTATTAAATCAATGTCTGAAACTGGTTACCATGTCTTTTAGGCAAGGTTTCTTTTACTTTCAATGTTACTTTGGAGAATCACCCCTTAAAAAATACAATCAATAGCTATTTTACTTAGTCTTACATTAAACTAATACACCAAAGCCAATGATCTCCTTACGAGACAGAGATTGAAATTTCTTTTACATAAGGGTGATTTTCCATTGTATTTTAGCATACAGCGCCATTTTCTTGTATGTTGGGTAGCATACCTTCTATATTGTGTAGGTGGTACTTTCTTATTGTTGTGCTTCTAACCTAAACCCGTGACAAATCTTAATTTAAATAATCTACAGTTACATAGGTATAAATAAACAAAACGTACAAACATAAATCTATTGTGCATAACAAACCTGAAATACAAGTTCCCACAAATTGTCAAATAAATAACCCTACACGTGGTTGTTGCGGAATCAAACATTTGTATATCATTACAGAAGCCATGAGAATCGAGCAAAAGAAATCGTGATGTGAAGACTGCTGTACCGTAATACATCAGCGTACATACAATGTATAATAAATATTTCGAACAATGCCGAAATGTTCGTTTGAATGGTTCAAGGTTACTTACATACTCGTTGTTCTCGAATATAAGTTGCGCTGGCGTTCGCCCTCGCTCAGATACATAAAATTTTATTTGTTATTATTATTTTGTGCTCGGCAGCCGGCCGCAAATAATAGACAGAAGCTGAGTAAGCGCTCGTGGTATTGCTTATAATTGCAATCCATAAAATGTCGAGCAACCACAAGTAGCTGTAGAAATGGACGCAAAACCAGCGCATCGAGTTTACTGGATTTCTCAAATGCTGACAATAACAACACGCACATCCACGACAAGTTAAGTTGAGTTCAGCCAGTAAAAAGCTCACAAGCCGAAAAACACGTGCTTGATAATGTTGTTCTGATATCCACTGCACTTGCACTATAATTCCACTTACTTATATGTACTTCACGATCAAAAAAATTGCTGTTCCACTGCAGGACTACTATTTATTTATTATCAATGCACACGGGGCAAGGTACGTGTATTGTTTATGCTTGCTCACTTTTACAAACGTTCGCGCTTTTCGTGAACAACACAACACTGCAAAACCAATTACACTTGATATGCACTTCACATGAATGAATATGGCAATCGATGATGCGCTCAGCTCCGTCTTGTTTGAACTGCGAGGATGCACTGGAACTTCAGGTGGCAGTAGACAGGTATATAATAATTAGCCCAAAAAAGAAGAACCGAAGTGACTGCCGGTGTTTAGCGCGCAACAGTAATAGGCAGTGAACGTTTGCCGGCGAACACGATGGCGTTCGGTGCGACAATGCCGTACACGACAACTCCATTCTGTGTACGGCAAGGAGAGCCAGGCCAGAACGAACGAACGCAATCGCAATGCGCACATGCGGCGGCTACAGTTAGTCAGGCACCACCACAACCGACGCGACGACGCGAAAAAGGAGGAAGCGAAGCAGCTGAGAGCCCCGTACATGTGCGTACACACAATACAAATAATACTTGTTATCTGATGATTCAGGTTACTACTGTGCCAGTATTATAAGATTAAATACTATACATTTTTCCGCGACAGAAACCCATTTATTTCCTGAGTAAATCCTCAAAACTGTGCCATATTATATTGGGAACCGAACGAAAATAAAAGAAATGGATTACTAATGGACTGCCAAATTCAAGGTCAACCGGAAAGCCAGGCAAAACAAAGATGAAACGCAGAAGACCCTTTGACCTTGGCGCAGATCTGCATTGGAAGCCTAGTTCCCTAAAGATCCAAGGTTAGGGCGTCCACATGTGCTCCCAGTAAATATTCTCTTTTTCGTAAATTTCGTAGGGAGAAAAACAAACATAAATACGCGCAAACATGTGGTTTTTGACTGACTTACAACGAAAATAGAAAGAAAATTTCCATCATCTATTCAATGCTTCCTGAAAATTTTCGTAATGATAGCATAATTAGTGAATGTGGCAAGACGCAATTATACCGCCCAGAAAATGATATTGTTTGTAATACATTGATTACAATAACAGTCATTCAACATGCTTAATTATTGTCATTTAGATAACCAACCACAATACGTTGCTAATTAAACGGCGCTTCACAACACCGACGTTCCTTAGCACTACGTGCCAAAATGTTGGCCGCGCTTGCACTTCAGCTGGCGTGTGTTGCGCAATTTTGTCAACAAATACGAACAACGTCGCACTTTAAAATTCATGCCATGGCATCGTATAATAAATTCGCAAGCGCAAATTGGCGACATGACAGAATAAAAGAAAAACGCGTTCAGACGCGCCATCTGTTTTCAGAGAACTCAACCTAAATGTATATTCGGCAATCCGCGTCGATGTAAAAATGAAACAGTAATTGGTTATGTACTCACCAGCTTGTGTCTGCGCTCTCTGAAACAAAACAAAAATAAACCATTAATATTATATAAATGTAATAATAATAAGTGCAAGATTGGAATAATTCTTATCTTAATGAATTAACATAATATTATACACAAATTTGTAATTGAGCAGCGCACTGGTTCATTCTACTGTAATAGTCAAGTCAATTGATAAGAGGAGAAGCGACTGATAAAAGGATCTGCGTGCATAGCACACGATAAGAAATTTAATTTTAGTTGTATTGTAATAATCTTGAAAGCAAAACTAACGTCAGAAAATGTACATCCCTAGACGAATGGCGGAAGGTGACCAGTCAATAAGATACACAACTTTCATATATGTACGTTTGTTGATGGCCCAGGCAAAAGGTTAAACAAATATTCGGATAAAAACAATACACACTCATTAATATTCACAAAATGTGTGTAAACTAGAGAAACGAAACTGGCAAAAAGTTTCAGCCAACAATTATGATTTAATTTTGTTACTATTCTTGACCATTGGGAAATTACAGTAAGTAATTGAATAAATGCCCAATTTAAAACAAAACAACACTGTGGGCGCCTAAGTAGTTAAATGCTGTGGCTGTCAAATGCCAGTAGCATCAAGGAACAAGCGCACGAGCATTGCATTAATAAACAAACAATAAACAAGACAAGAGAAGTCTAGTCTGGAACCGAGGAGGAAGATTCCAAGGGCACCCAACGATCCGGCGCAGAATTTAATTAATCAAGCAACTTGCACTGCAGTTACTATTACAGTTTCGCATCGCAATTGATAAATTGTTGATGATTATCCATCCTGCGTGGAGTAGCGTAGCATATCGTTCGGGCTTATTTTAAGCAAGGACGATAAAAGAAAACAGCGTACGTTTTTCTACCGCACCATGCAAATATAACAAATAGGTGGCATTTGTTTTAATTAAAATTTTCCATCATATCGCATGAAACGTAATGAGATTACGTACTGCCTAATATTTTTCCATGAAGCGCTACCTCGGTTGACAATGTTAATATGTCCTGTCAAGTAAGATAATTTTGTGCAATTTTTACATACGTTTTGCGCCAACAGGCGAATACCAGTGGCTTCCAAAGAGCGAGCATCCAGTGAGCGACTTCTGGGCTTATTGTAGTATGGATTTTTAGCCATAGGAAAGCTCAGAGCATCTCGTTTACTCATGGGTATATTGTTATTATTGTTGTTGTTCGTGTTTGCACCTGGCGAACTGTTTGGTGCTTTCATCCATCGAAAGTATTGTGCCATTATGTAGGAGGCGAGGCACGTTAAGGTACTTTACGACACTTCGCAATCGCGACAAATGCTTTTGAAAATTTGCAATACAACCGCCCGTAAATAAATTATGGGTTTGCGATGTGCAAATTTATTCGTATGTTCACATGCATTTCGTATGCAGCACCACGTACGTACCGAACGGTAAACTAAAACTATTTTCAGCTGATAAGCATTCGAATCGTTTTACTCTCAAACATATAACTCGGTACGCCAGATGACAATTTGTTGTTTGTTATCGCTGTAAACACTGTGATTGCCATTGAGTTTAAAACACAGTAATTAACTTCAATTAATTAGTTAAAAGCGAACTTAACTTCAGTCAGCTGCATGACTAGCGACTGCATATATGTATGTACTGCTTTTACTTTCACACTTGAACAACCAAGATTCAACGCACAATTAACCTCACAAAGCAAACTTATTATCCACAGAGGTAACAACAATAACGCCGTACAACCGTGTGACTTAAGCAAACGTGATGCGCTGATAAGAAGATATATTTAAGGAAATATGTATACGCAGCACGCAAGCAAATCAAGCAAGCAGTCAAACAAACCAAGCAACCGGCACAATTGTTTCACCTTTTCGCGGCGAATTACGTTCGCATTCTTTATCATCCACGGGTTACGCGTGCATTCGTGTGGCAGTCGTACATACACCATGTAATTATTCCATTACTTATATGGCTCTTGGCTCATTCGACTTGACTGCTTGCCGAATAAACAAAGCCTTAATGTGTGCACAGCACAGAATAGCACGATGCAATGCAGGCGCAACAAGATAAGATACACTTTGCGCGATGTTGTTTGTTTGCGACAGAACAGAACAGAGCAGAACAGCAGAGTTTGTTTGGCTTTTGCTTTGAAGGCTTCGACTTCTGCTGCGAGCAAGAGTGGGTCGTCAGTCTCGGACGCTGGATGCTACGGTTGATTGTTGTCGCGATTATCACACGCGCTTGTTTTTCAATTTCGATCCGTCGCTCGACCCGACTGACTACTGACAACTCTATACCGCTTGCCATGTAATATACTCGCATATTCCACTGCCTTCCAGTTCATTATTACTGGGCTGAAACAGCAGGCAGCAAGCTCAAGCCCAGATAAACTTACGCATTTTACATAAATATGTGCTGCAAATAGCGCGCTCTTCGAATCTAAAGCCAGCCATCGGTCGTCAGAGTGGAAAAGTTTATAATTCAAAAATTAGTATTTATTTGTTATTAGTATATAATTGATATTTAATGTAAACACAACAGCGCAGCTTCATTAAGTAATCGTAGATTTGCGTATCAATAATTTAGTACGCTTCATTTTTCCGGAATGATGATATAATTCGCTAAATTCAAGTCTAATCGCATTAGACGCAAAATATTGTTGTTGTTTTTCGCAATGACCTTGTGGATTGTTTCGATATTTGCGTGGCGTCTCAATAGTTAACTATAGGCCTATCAAAATACATACATCAATTGGAATAAAATAGTAAGTATAGAGGTACATAAAATACCTGTATGTAATTATAATTCAATAAATTGAACTAACTATGAACCCAAAAAGGTTTTTTCAATTGAAATCAGCCTGAAGTAGTACCTGACGTGATATTAAATCTTTATATAAAACTGTCAAGAAACATAATATAATGTAATACTTTGTCAGAACAATGTTATCCTGTCTGTCAAGAAAGCAAATTGCTCGAGCGAATGTGTTTGCGTTTACATTTATCCGGAGTCTAAATCTGCTGGAATATCAGATCAAGACGATTCTCTCCGAGCATGGATGCACAGTCCAGCCTTTCTGCGTCCTTGAGCGCGACAAGTACAATGCGATCTACAAGATGAACGCGCCGCAATACGTCGTAAAGGCGCAGATCGAGTGCGGCGATCGAGGTCGGGGCATATTCACGAGTGGATTTCGCGGCGGCGTCCACCTGGCGAAGAGCCATCAAGAGGCCATCGAGATTGCGCAAAAAATGCTCGGCCAAGTGCTCGTCACCAATGAGACGGACAGCGAAGGGGTCTTAGTCAACAAAGTAATAGTAGCCGAACACGTAGAGCCCTTCAAGAAGAAATATTTGTACTTCACGATAGACCACGTAAAAGGCCCGTCCATCTTCGTCGCCAACAATGCAATCAACATCAATACTTCCGCACAAAACCATCCAGACATCGTTCTTCTATGGCATGTCCCATTGGATAATATGCTTTCAGACTTGCTCATCAGAAAGATTACAGACGCGCTGAATTTTGGCATAGTATTCGACCAAAAAGTTCAGCATCACATTAAAATGCTGTGGGAAATCTTCAAAAAGTATCACGCATTACACTTATCATTGATTCCAATCACATTAAGTAACACCGGTGACATTGTATGTCTGGATGCCAAAATGATAATCGATGACAACGCCACAAATCTTGCAATTGTAAATAAGCTTCTACAGCAGGGCATAAAAGATACGACGAGCCTGGCATTGGAGGGCATGAATTTTGTCAACCTTGGTGGAAATATAGGCTGCCTCACTGACGGCGCCGGCTTAGCTCTAGCCACAAACGATATAATTTCTTTGTATGGTGGCAAACCTGCCAATTTTGCCAACTTAAATCTCATGTCACCCAATATAAATGAAAGCCCTAGTGTAAGCACCAATGATAATTTGCGAATTGCATTGCAAACTCTAATCAAGAACAAGAAGATTGCTGCATTGCTGATCAACATCAGTTGGCATAACAATTGCATCCAAATTGCTAAAACCCTCATGGACGTGAAATGCAAGTTGCCTATCGTACTGCGTCTCAGAGGAATAAACTACGAGGCAGCAATCAAAATGCTCGAAAGTTCCTCATTAAAGATCTATAAAGTCGGCGACATGGAGGAGGCGGCTCGAAAAGTGATTGCGTTGTCGGATGTCAGAGAAAAGTTGAAGCGCAAACCTTAAACTTATGTTGAAACTTGAATAAAGCAGATTCCTACCTTTCGTCTATCCTCGGGTGGCACGCTCTGGTGCGATCGGTTGCGGAAAATATCCATCACTTTGACCACGGGGTTTTTACTTGACGACGCTGCCGTCACCGTGTGATAGTATTGCGTATTTGACCCATCGCGCACCGGATGAGCAGATCCGTCCCTTGGCGCCTTTGACTTCGAATGCATTAACCCAGTGTGCTAAAAAAAGGCATATTAATTTATGCTCACTGAACGTCTATCGTTTCCCCACTTACCATCGCCATGTTCTTCATTGTCGCCATGATTGCAAGGCCCTTTTTCTTGCTGGCGTCCGAATGCGAGCGGCTTCTGAACGCAT
>NBZA01003063.1:14669-26051 GCA_003054995.1 Aleochara bilineata
TGTAAATCGTAAGAACTTGCAAGGGATTATTTTTGATGGCCTTAAATAAACGTACATACGCAGACCTATACCGGCTGTTGTAGTAGTGTGGTAGTAGCACAGGTAGTAGTAGATTAGCAGTAATGTAGGAAACTAGAGATTAATATGCTCTAGTTCACCAGATACACACTAGAGTCACACGACTTTGTTTAAAGTAAAAGGAATTTAATAAAACCTTTTCAATTTATAATTATCAAGTCTTTAGGAGTAACATTAGTGTAGTGTTATAAAGAAGAATTATTGTTTGGAGTTTATTATTTATATAACTGCGAGTTTTGCACGTGTGAAAAGTGAGGTTATGAAAGATATTATTTTATAAACATTAAGAAAAGTAGACAAACTCTTTAAAATGTCTGAACAAGAGGAAAATGATGAAACAACACTTCAATTCCATGAAATGGTACTTGATGACAGGTTACTTAAGGTATGTTCTTCCTTATCTTTTAACACGTTTCTAGTGTTTTTAAATATATTAATTTTTAGGGAATTGCTAAGCTTGGATGGTCAAAGCCGACTCTTATACAAGAAAAGGCAATCCCTCTTCTGTTAGAAGGCAAGGACGTTCTTGTGCGAGCTAGAACAGGCTCTGGAAAAACAGCAGCGTTTGCCATTCCAATAATCCAGAAAGTACTCACTCTTAAACAAACAGCAAGACACCAGGAAACTAAAGCATTGATTTTGGCACCAAGCAAAGAGTTATGCCAGCAAATCACTGGTGTGATTAGAGATTTGACGGTGAAGTGCTCATCGGTTGTGAAATGTTTAGACATTGCACCTACAGTGGAACTTTCTGCACAGAAACCACTCCTTGTTGAAAAGCCTGATATCGTCGTAGGTACACCGGCGAGAGCTTTGCTTCATTTACAAGCAAATAATATGGAGTTGAAGGAGTGCTTGGAAATGTTGGTCGTTGATGAAGCTGACTTGGTATTTTCATTCGGATATGAGGACGAAATCAAAGAATTGGTTAAGTTTTTACCTGATATTTGTCAAACTATTCTTGCATCGGCAACACTGAGTAGTGATGTCAAAAGTTTAAGGAACTTGATGCTTCACAATCCAGTTGTGTTGAAACTGGAAGAGCCTGAACTCGCACCAGTTAGTCAACTAACACATTATATGTTGAGGGCAGAAGAGATTGATAAAGCTACAATTTTGTACACCTTATTAAAGTTATACCTAATTCGAGGAAAAACTATTATATTTGTTAATACAGTCGACAAATGTTACAAGTAAGCATATTTTTAGTATCTTTCTGGAACATGTTTCATACATTACTTTGTTACAGAATCAAATTGTTTCTAGAACAATTTGGAATAAGAACTTGTGTAATGAACTCTGAACTTCCAGCAACGATTCGCTGCCACTCTGTGAATCAATTTAATCTCGGCGTTTACGACATCATAATCGCATCTGACGAGAAGTCTTTAGAAAATCCTGGAGTCCCTGGTTCAAACCCTCCAGAAACGAAATCAAAACGACGGAAAGATAAGGAAAGTGGAGTCTCGCGTGGGATTGATTTCCAAAATGTATCGAACGTAATCAACTTCGACTTTCCGCTTGACGTTGCCGCATATGTACATCGAGCAGGTCGCACTGCGCGTGGTGACAGCGAAGGAAGTGTGCTATCATTCATTAGCATACAAGAACATGCGATGCTGGACAAAGTGGAGAAGCATTTGAAGAAGATTAACAACGAAGCGGACGTGTTCAAAACGTACCAGTTTAAAATGGAGGAGGTGGAATCGTTTAAATACCGGGCGCAGGACGCTTGGAAGGCCGTGACACGAATTGCCGTACGTGAAGCTCGCCTGAAGGAAATCAAAATGGAGATTTTCAATTCACAAAAGTTGAAAGGGTATTTCGAAGAGAATCCTAATGACTTCAAGGTGCTGCGTCATGATAAAGCTTTGCATACTGTCAAAATACAGGAACATTTGTCCGATGTTCCGGATTATATTATTCCAGCAACGCTTAAGAATCTAGCGGCTATTCCCAGGAAGAAAAAGCGAACGTATCAGACACTTACGGATAAAAAGCAGACGCAGAATCAAGCGAAGAAGAGCAATCCGTTACTTAGTATGGAATTCGAAGGATTTAAGAGGAAAAAGAAGTGAAAACACATAAAACTTTACACTTTCTTGAAATTCAAATAACCTATAAATATGTTCGTATGTTGGGTAAATATTTGCACAGTTTTACGATGTTGAATAAAACAATGGAACATAATTGGCAATAAGAGTTTGTATTTTTAAACTTTCAGCTGTAATAAGTATTTGAGATTCATGTAAAACTAGTGAAAACGAATTATAGTTGAGTTGATTGCAAACAACAAGCGATATACATAAAGTCACTGAAAATAAATTAATTAAAAAGTATTTTAAAGCATTGAGGATTTAAAATGTGAATAAAAGCGAGAGTAAAATATGACTAGGAATCTGTAGCGCCGAGAAATACAGGAGATTTTCGCCAGAGGCGGCAAGCGCGGTGAGGCCGCGATTGCGCGGTTTGCATCGCGAGGATGCGTGCTTGCCTGCCAGCCCGTCTGCCTCAGCGAGGACCAAACAGTCCGGGTCGAATCCGGGTAGACACCGGCGAGCGAGAGCAGCGTCGCGACGCTTCCGAGCCTTCCACAGCAGTGCATGCCCAGAGTGAGCGCGGCGTCGAAGCAAATCGCAACTTATGTATTAAACTCGTCACCGATTCGCGCATTATGGCCGGGAATCGCCTTCACGCACTAGCAGCACACTAACTCTTAAGCTCCAAGATAAGCGCGCGCGAAGGTACGAGATGCTGATTCTTTTCAACTCACAATCAGGGTCGCTTTGAAGATGAATGACACTCTGAATCTCAGACATGCTAATGTTAGTTGAATGGCAGACTTATTGACAGATATGTACAAGTGCGCGTGTTGCTAGGAAAGTGGCATTTTCTTGAAAGTTCATAAAGAAGACAGGAAGTTGCAAGTTCGTCACCATGGGCACGCCGTCAGACAGCCCCATCGAGGAGATGGTGTACGAGCTGGAGCCGTCCAGGGTGCCTAAGCCAATACCGGTCGCCTTAGAGGATCTCTGTCGTCTGACGAAGTTCACCCGACAGGAGATCCGCATCATGTACAGAGGATTCAAAACGGTTAGTGATTATCTTTTTTATGTTAGTTGTGTGTCCGTCAGACTGCTGGACGGGCAGCCAGCTGCGCTGCACGCGCGCTGGTGGGAGTTTCCCTTCGCTGAATCCTGGATGGGTGCGAGTGGTATCCTTGCAATCCTGCGAGCGCGCGATGATTAAAGATTTTCGAATGCTGTGTATATACTGGCGCCCTCACAACGATAACAATATTTTAAACGAGCATCGCGATGCTTAAATTAATATTTCATGAGACTTCACAGAGGATTTGCTTTATTATTAGTTAGAAACAGTTTAAACGGAATAATTAATCAAGCGTGCAATTTTTCTGTTCGCATGCACTAATCAGCAATCGCAACGACATGCAAATGAATTAATTAACGCGGGACTTGGCATTTGCAGCTAAACGACTTCGTTAAGTTAATTACATGTTATTAAATCATTAGCCCAGACGTTAATCTATCACTGATATCATTTGTCTTGTTTGAATGTGCTTTAAGAAATTTGAGGTTATATCGCAAGATTGTAATAGAAACTTATTTATTTTCTTCTGCAGAATTTCTATTACTAATGCCGGATATATGTTGGCAAGGCATTTGGCTACCAGACAAGTTCGGAATCAGCATATTTTTTGAACAGGATTCCTTCTGAGATAAGATAAAAAGGCAGGTCGTTTATCTTCCTGCAATGGCCTCAGGGTAGGCATAGACAAACAAAACAAACGCAATTGAAGATTCATGTCCACCAACCGGCGAAAACCCGAAAACGCCCCAGGGTGATTGATGCATTATTTAATTAGATGCGTGGCGGATTTTTATTGGCGAATTTGTATGCGTGCGCAGAGGCATTCGGGACAAACATGCAAATTCAATTAGAATTTGAATGAACAACACTACGCCATGTTTTGCTTCCCATTGCCACGTCACGCCACCCCATGGCATGCCGCATTCAATGAGGTGTCGTGTAAAAACATTACAAGCGCGTTAGCACTTGTAATGTGCAGTCGCCTGTTAATATTTGAGGTGCAATTTTGATAAATTACAGTCGAAACGCGGGTTTGGCCGAGGCAATCTGTCATTCACGGGCGAAAGGTCTCGGAGGTGGTATTTTGGTCCCGTTGACAATGCCACTCGATGGCGACAATGATATTTTAGATATTTATGCGTGGACGTCGACACGTTGGCGTTGCAGCCGTGGATTGCATTGGCACGTCCCATGGGAATCATCAACTCGTCGCTGCAGTCGAACACGACCACGAATGTGAATTTGAATTCGGGATACACGTGTTTGCTTTGGGATTCTACGATTTTATGCTGCTTTCTAATGGAAATGATTACATTCCATTGAAGTGCGTTTGTTTTGCTTTCAGTCTCTCGAGATAAAACATCTGTTTCTTAACAAAACGTCGTGTGAATGAAAACTTAAGGATTACTCAAAGCAAACATTGTAAGAATCATTCAATAAAACTGCCAATAATAATAACACAAAGGATGAAACGTGCTTAATGTGCGGATTTCTTGTTATGATCCGCATTATAAAAGTAAGGTCAGCACTTGACTGTAAATATTATCCTGAAAGAAAGAAGAAACCAAGAAAAACTAAGATATTTCTGTATAAATAGCGGTACGATTGCATTGGATCACCAGCTGGCAATCTAAAACTGTCATAGATACTCGTAGAGTAGAGCGAACTGATGCGTGCCATCTAATTTCAACTCATTTTTTCACCTACTTTGCTTTTTTCATTCAGGAGTCATATGTACCATCGCTATATATAGACGACGCGCACCTAAGAAGTGAACGTCGCCGACGTAATCGTAATCGGTCGTAACATGCCTGCGACTGAAGGATAATCAGCGTTCATCCGGCGAGGATCGTTCATCCATTTTGCATCCGCGTCTGTCAATTTGCGCGCGGCCTGGATGTGTAATTTGATCATCAGCTGTCGCTCGCTGCCGCAGATTCCAGCCCAGTGGCGTTTTAACATTTCAATAATGAATGTAATGAATGAATGGCGATATCAGCCTTGCCAGGCATATGTCTCAAAGATGAAATTAATTCTTGCGTGTGCTCCTCAGCTCCCCGGTGTGTCATTTTTAAGGTTTAATCGTTTACCATCCAAACTTGACTCATCACAGGCAATAAATCATTATTTGTCAAATTAAGCCCAAAGGTGTGAAAGTTTTCCCTAAAAATTATATTTGTTAAGCACGAGCCGGAATACTCAGTGGAGTGTGAAAAATTTTGGGCCACGGGCTTAGAACTAATTGATTAATGGCAAGCGGCGAACCGGGCCGGAATGGGTAACACCAGGAATGAGGCAATGAGGGCGCTTCTGAAACGGGAGTCTGAAGGATAAGGGATAAAGGATGTTGTGTGGCAGCGGTGGCAACAGCGGCAACACTGGTGGTAGCACTGATTTACGTGCTTCCCGTCTGCCTGCCTCGACCTGTTTCTCTTCCCAGCCAGGCGCACCTATGTTTAAACTAAACTATAGTTACTGTCATCTTTACCTTCGGTTGGGTGATTGTTGACCGTCTTATAGCGGTAACTTCTATTCGTCAGAGGTTAAATATTTTGCATTCTTCGCATTCCAACTACGCATATCAGTAACACAGCGAACAGATGGAGACTGTAAAGTAAAGTAAAGTAAAGTAATGTAACGCGATGCAAATATTTGCACTGCACGAGGCAGATGCACTTGCAACGTGCAGGAATTGTACGTTGAACCAGCATTAAATGATATAATTAAACATTCTGTTTGTTTTTCTTTGAAACACACATAAATCTGTGCCTATTTAGACACAAAGAACTTTGCAACATTCATGACTTTAACTCTGCGCACTTGTACGAAATAATTAATGATTACATATTGATTTATCAATGTACACTGGTCACTATTAATTAGGTTGTAGAATTAGCAATACATGAATAACACCGGTAAAGAACCCTGTAACGCGAAACCTAACCTAAAAAGACAACAGAATGCAACTATTAATGTAGTGTAGTACAGATAAGTTACATTCACGTCAAGCTAATCTTGATCTTCAACGATGAAAATAATTTTGCTGAAAGACGCTCTGTTTTGAGATAGACGTAATAATAGCACGCAGGTATTTTTAGGCACACTGTAACACCAACCCTAACCTAAAAAGACAATAGAATGCAACTACAACTGTAGTGTAAGTAGTACAGGTAAGTTACATTTACATCAAGCTAATCTTGATCTTCAACGATGAAAATAATTTCGCATGAAAGACGCTCTGTTTGCAGATAGAAGTATTATTAGCACGCAGGTATTTTTAGGCACAAGTTAGTGACACGTTGACAATTTGTAAATTGTGTGTCGACGCTACCTAGGCACTCGCATTACTTGAAGAGCTGGCGAAAGGCAAAGAGCAAAAAACGCAAAGGAAAGAGGACACTCATTATCGTGCGCGGCTTCGTTATGTTAAGTGCCACTTCAAAGTCAACACAACACAAACTCCAAGAGCGCATGCGTTACAATAGAACACTTATTATTCCCTAAGGATGCGGTGATAGGACACTCAATAAAAAATTGCACTACAAGCAGAAAGAATTATTAGAAAGAATTACTTGGATATCCATACATACTTATGATATGATATTAAAGGGAGAGTAGGTCACGAAAACTACGCATAGTTGTTCCTATTTTTATTAAGATATCTGTTCTGATGCCAAGATATAATGGATGAAATGAATCAAGTTTGTTGTGATGCGAATATAAACGAACTTCATGTTTATGATATAGGTAGCCAAAAAATGATATACACTTGAATGCATTTTGCCGGTTGAAGTATCGTTAGACTTTTCACATGATTTGAAATGCACTCTGGCTGATATATAAATATTTTGAGAAGCATTTTGCAAGATATGAGACGAGTGATGGTGTATTTATAGAAACTACTCACAGATATTCTGCAAAATAAAAATAAAAATTTCCATCAAAACTTTTTCTGGTTTATTATATATGACTAATAACGATCATTAATTACATTCCGTGTAACAGCTGTGGGCTCTACGCTCTACATGATTAAATGTTAATTAATATTAAATCATTTCAATTACTACTGCCCTAATAAATTATTTCTGCATTAGTCTATGACAGCAACTGCAGGGATCATTTTTCATTAAATCTAAAATACATATTCGTTAATTATTATCTATGCTCGTATCCCACGCCCAAAGTTTCAATTTACAAATTTGTTTTACATTTCAAAGAGGGCGTTCTATATTTGGATATAACTGTGATGTGATTGATTTACATAACCTAAAATCATGTATCTGAAGTGTGATTTAAAGTGTAAGATTGTGTTAATTAATTGATTGTTACAGGTATTTTAAGATGGAATAAACTAAACATTCACATTGGAATTGCTATCAATTGTCATAAGAATATTGACAATTCCGAAAGTATTGATCGTAGAGAATGTAAAGAAAAACAGGAGTTCAGATGTGATAATAAACCAAGTGGTCGAAATCAAGTTTAATACCCATATTTGCATAGCACGCTTTGTAGATATGCATGAAATTTTAATATGATTTATTATCATAGCCAAAAATCATTAACCTAGAGAGAAATGACGGGTGTAAGCTGCAGCAATTGATAGTTACAGATACTACGGGTTGAAATAAGCCCGATGATGAATATCAAACATTACTCATTGTCGGCGCTCGCTGATGGTGATCAAGTAAATGAAATTGATGCGATTTTCGATTCTCATTTGAATTTCATCTCTGCTGTTTCATCTTTTACGAGAGGTGCTTGACTCTGGAGTGGAACTGCGACGGCCGGAATTACGTATCGGAAACAAAAGCGTTTGCTACTCCGAGAGCGGCCAGAGTGGAAAAAGTCGGGACTCAAGTGAAATATGATAAATTGCTGTTCGGGCGACGCACGCGACTTTCCGGCGATACGGAAGACTTTGTGACGTCTCAGGACGTGGGTGGAATTCGCTTGTTCAATCAATGCGCGTAATGCTTTGATGCATTCAATAAAAACATCAACTTTTTCATTTATTATATTTTTATAAGGAACTAAGGAGCTTTTATAAGAGTTAAAATGAAAACTTTCTGCTGCTTCTTGGGACTTTCCAAGCGAAACTTGTTTAACTGAAAAGGCCGATTGCAAAGTTATTAATGAGAAGTAACAGCGATCTCGATTTGAAACTTAATGCGAAACTAAGGTTGAAATCGAAGTCGATGCTTTTCAGCTGATTATCAAGTGATTAACTCTTTCAGCTAACTTCTTACTTTAATTTTCTCGTCTTTAGATTCAGGAGCAATTTTATTTATATTGGGTCGTTTGGGAAGTCCCCGCAGAATTTTCCGATAGATGACTATTAATTTTTTTCGGAGGTTTTTTATTATTACAATTAGGTAGACTTTATATATTTCGATTGTGCATTTGTTAAGCTTTGTTCGTGAAAAATTTGGTTTGTTTTTGTGCCATAATTATTGTTCAGTGAGTGTTTATAGATGGGAAAAAAAGCTACTTTTTTGACATCTTTTACTCTTTTATTGTGTAAAAGGTAAACATGCAGTGCAAGTAAGAAAAAAACTAGTCGAGGTGTATGGAGACATTGTATTGTCCATACGGCAATGTCACTTTTGGTTTTAAAAGTTTTGTTTAGGAAATGTTGATTTTGATGATGCACCACGTAGTGGAAGACCAGTTTAAGCTGACGAAGACAAAATAAAGGCGTTAATTGATAAAAAACGACGCATAACAATTTGTGAGAATGCTGGTCAATTGAATTTGGCAACTTCAACTGTCCATCACCACATAAAACGGCTTGGTCTGCATTCAAAACTGGACATTTGGGTTCCGCGGCTTCTCACTGAACGAAATTTGCTTCGTTGAATTAACAATTGTGATTTGTTCTTTAAACGGTATCAAACTGGGAACTCATACCGCATTCACCTTATTCTTCCCACTTGTCATTATCAGATTTTTATTTGTTTAGATCGTTGCAAATTATTTTAGATGGTAAAACGTTCACATCAACAGAAGCCGTAAAAAATCATCTTTTTCAGTTTTTTGCCAATAAAAACCAGAATTTTTTGAACAAGAAATAAATCTTTTGCTTATAAGTTGACAAATAGTCATAGAACAGAATGGTCAATATATATTTTAACAAAAAAGTTTTAAACAATAAAAAAATGCGTTTTAATTTTTACTTAAAAATTGCGGAGACTTTCCTAATACATAGTTACATAACGACTTGGTGTTTTAGTTTAGTGAATTCATTTTCAGTTTTAAGTTTTAAATAATGTTCTGATAAATATAAAATGAAATGGTTTCACCTATCTGCAAGTGGGAGTAATCATGCAAGTGGAAGTAACCGTTTATGCACCTTTGCCAAGCCATCAATTTGACAACCCAGTTGGGAAACCAGTGGAGTTTATTTTATGTACTCACCCATATTTTTAACTTTTAGAAGGTTTGTTCCTGGAAAGCTCTTTAAAGTTTTCTTAAAAGCAGAAAAGACAATTAACAATAAAGAGAAAATATTAACATAACTTACTGTTTATATTAGTTTATTTATATTTATTATTGCATATTATATGTGAGAAATTTGAATGGAACAAAACTCATGAAATATTTGCTTTTAATTGTTATTCTTTGATCTACAATTATGCATCGTATATTGTAACAATTGAAATATCATCTGGAATTTGTGTATATATAAGTAGTATCCTCGGATAAAAGAAACTCTGAATGCAGACTCACAAAATAAGTGCCTATGCATGTTAATTTCTGTGAGAAGTATGAAGTTGTCAACTGTTAATTTGATTTTCTTGCTGTGCATTATACATTACCGTAAGTTTACCTAGCTAAATAGCTATTAAGTTAGGTTTTGATGCAATTTTAAAATTTTTCTTTAGTTCATGCTGCACCATCGTATCCATACACTAACCCACCGGCTCTAGGTTGTCATCATAATAACGTAATACCTCAAAAGGAAGGATGCAACCATGATAATAATCGACAGAACTTTGTTGGTACAAACTCTCAAGCAAAATGTAGAAATATTGAATCCGCAAATAATGGTCATACAGAATGTGGCAAGAATGCTAATCTGGAGCATAATAATGGTGATGAAAATATAAACCATAAATTGCTTCAAATTTCAATTTTGAATAAGGTATTAGGCAGTAATATTTCCTATAAAGAAAAAAATGACAAAGCTCCAAACTGTAAAACTAAATCAGACAAAGAAAACACGAATTGTGACGAGAAAGGTCAAAGTTATGAGAAAAGCGAATATCACAACGAATCAGAACCACGAGGAAAATGTTCAGGAGATGATAAGAGTTCAGTAGAAAAATGTCATAATGTCGGTTGCTCGAAAGATAACGGACATAACGATTGTGAGAAAGACAAGCAGAAAATTGTAACAATATCTGAGAACCATACATTTTCTCAGCAGCACAACGACAAGAAGAAAAATAAAATCAAGAACGACAGCGATGATCAAAGTGGATGTAACAAATGTGGAAATAAGTGTAAATGCAATAAAGATGTTGATGAAAAATGTTCTGACACTGGCTGTGCCAACGATGGACACAAGAGTTGCAAGAAAAAGCATAATATTCACAAGTCTAAAGACCACTCTAGTTGTGAATATGGTAGCTCTGAAAAGGTAGACAGTGATCAAAAACTAAGTTGTGGATCTAAGAAATGTAATCAAAAACAGCATCCTTGTGAATCTAAAAACAGTGGAACAGCTCATACAAAGAAACAGAAATCTGAAGAATCACAAAACTGTAAGGAAAAGGATCATGATAATGCAAATCAATGCAAAAACAAAATATGTGCTAATAATGGACACAATAATTGTGAAAGTAATCATAAGAAACACGTTGCAGAATTAAATAAAAAATGTCATGACAAAGAATCCATCGGCAAAAAAGAGTGTGCAAGCAACGATCACAGAAATTGTGGTGAAAATTGTAACAAGACCGAAGAAAAAGGTTCGAATTTTGGTGAAACTGATCACCAGAGTTTGAAGAATACAAAATCAAATAATAGTGACACCAAGTCAGAACAGAAATGCAGAAATGTTGAATGCGCAAGCAATGGACACAAGGACTGTGGAAACAACGACAGCAAATCAAGTAGCAGTGAATCCAACTCAAAGAATAGTCACTCTGAGTCAGAACAGAAATGCAGAAACATTGAATGCGCAAGCAA
>NBZA01003079.1:37521-47718 GCA_003054995.1 Aleochara bilineata
GAAACAAGACGCCGCGCCAGATGGAAGTGCACTCAGCGTCAGTCAGCCACCCCCGGCCATGTGCTGAAGGACGTTCGCGCTTGCCGCCTTCCTGTGGTGCCATCGAGAGCCATCTTCTGCTCTTCTTCGCCTGCGCATCTGACTTGCAGATGAGTCTCGATGATTCACACCCTGCACGAGATTTATTTTACGCGAGCGACGATGTGGTGCTGGTCTTCCAGCCCATTGACTTGACTCGCGAATAAAACTAGAGTCTTAAGCGTTTACCATCAAACGAGAGAGCAGCAAAAAAACGAAAATGAAATAAAATCAGAAATATTAGTTTTCCTTTTGTGTGGTCTCTCATTACCCATCAAACCCAATGGGTAATAAATTTGTTGGTTTTATAACCGACAAGAAGACAAGCGTTGAAATTGCGGTTTCCAACCTCAAAAACAATGCAAATCGCTACCACCATCCCCTGGTAGCGGCGTATTTGTCGGAACCACTTCACGGTTTATTAAAAATTGTGTGTTTGGTCGGCGATAAGACAATACAAGGGTCGCAGCCGCATTTGGACATTTTTACGATGTGAAAACGAGAGGAGCGTTGCGGACAAAAGAACAAGCCGATAGCGATCCATCCATCGATCGATCGATCGGTGGCCATCATCAACTGCCAATGACATGACATTTACACAAATGCTGACCAGCCCCGAGCCCCAGCAAAGCAAAAACAATTAAACGCAAGTGCACAAGTGCAGCGGCTGAAAAAGTTGCAAGTTTTAATTAGTAACCGAACGCACCAATGCCAATCGAACAATAAGAACAAGATTGGCGCTGGTCATCAGCATGCTGATGCTGATGCCTGATGATCGGACATTAGCAGTCGGTGATCGCTGCGTGCCGCGCATCGGTAATACTCCTGCAGAAATCACTGTGTGCAGCGCTCTGCAGCGATGGGTTCTATATGGTCGTGGCTCATACATAATCCAGCTTCTTGCCGGCGTTTTTTCCACTATCGTCGCCGGTCTTGTTCTGTAACTATGGCCATCACGATGTGCGGAGCACCAGTAGCCGCGAACAATGAAGGAACACAATGCGAACAATGCAATCATACAATGCAGCGCATATTTCATTTGATCTTCTGTAGACTCTTCTTCTCTGCTCTCGGTGACTTTCTATCGAATTCAAAGCAAAGCAAACCAAAGCAAATGCAAGCGTCGATACACAATATCAATTGCAATTGCGTTGTGGAGGCGTGCAATTGCTGTATTCGTACAGTGGATGGTCGTGAGTTTCCCAATATGGCAACGAGTACATATCAGTATTTGCTCTTCGACAGGTGACTTGGCTTCTCTTACCTTCTGTGCAAGCGCAAGCGCCAAAAATGAGTGAATATCTTCAGATAGTTGAGTAAATAAGATGTTTTTCCTGTAAGAACAGAGAAATATATGAGGAAATTCCTAGCGTAGCTGGCTATCAACAATAAATATGTATTTAAGTGTTCCACCCACAATTTTCCAAACGTCACGATGAGTCTTCCAGTTGTTGATTTATGTCTTGCATGTGCATGCACAAAAACTAACCAAACGCCGAAAATGTGCCAGCAGCAGGTAGATGCTCTATGCTCTGGTCGCGGATCACCGGTGTCAAGGGCTGATGCCCTTGCCCGGCAGGTATATCGTGGTATTAATCAAAAATTCAGCGCAAGAAGTCGACGCACAAAAAAGCAGACAGCACTCCACGGAGAACCTAAGCTGACCTCAGGTGCAACAAGATTGTGATCGATAAATCAAAACACGATTACGACGAATGTTGAGTTGATGCTTAGTTTCACCAGAAAAGAAACGTTTAATTACTTGTAAGAGCAACACCTCACTGCTTCCAAGATAAGATAAGAAGAAAACACAAGAAAATACAAGAGAGGACAAGACCAGAGAAAAATCTTTCGGTAACGCACGTACGATTATACAACGATAAACCTTTTTCTGCGTTGGTTTTGTTTTTCTGGAAGCTGGTGATTAAGTTATCTTCACGTGATGACACGACACGTGACAAAATACTGAGACTCTACATCACAAATGAAAAATTATCCTTTCCCTAAGGGTTTTCTGTAGATTTCTGTGAATTTTAGACACAACTGCTTCATAATAAGTAAGAAATGAGTTATAAATGTCATACAGACACGTGGCAAAGTCATCGAGAGCATCCGTTCATACACTTATTACCCGGTTTTTTATAAATATCCGTAAATCCGTACGAAGAGATGTGTAGGGTGGGTTGCATAAAGCTTTATACTCTACTCCGCGTGGCAGCACTTCCTGGGGAGTCCGTCGTTTCCGCTTTTCTGCTGCCCCTTGAAGCTAAATACCCAAGTACAAAAGCTTCCAGCATAGAAGAGCAAACATAAACACAAACGTAAACGTAAAAAATGCTTGCTGTGATGATGTTTCAATATCATTCCCGGTTTTGGCTCGTTTTTTAAGGGGATATATGGTCATTTAGTCAGGGGTCATTTAATCCTGGAAATCTTCTGGATTCGCAAGTTAGTCATCAATAGCCAATGATAGTTTTTATTGATAGTTTCGCAGAGTAAGTTCAATATGTAATATTTATTCACTGATTTGAATTTCATATCATTCTTATCGAGAAAAAACATGATATTTCGCCGATTTTTGTTGAGATTTTGGATGATTCATCAAGATCCTTACTCATACTTAAGTTGTACTTATTAAGTTGCAGTTATCAAGTACAAGTTGACACTCATTACAGATATGCAATCAAATCAATAGATAATTGCTTTACGCTGCGATTGCAAATCAGCGCAATGAAATGAAATGAAATGAAGTTAAACACAGTAGCCAGCAGTAATTTCCGAATGGCTTTACAGCTGAGTGCAGTGAATTTAACGCCTCATTAAGCATCGCTCGAGTTTACTTCAGTTTGGTGTGTGCTTTGGCTGATTTTCTTCTTCACTGATTACCGCAAGCGGTCAGTTATAGTGGTCACGCAATAAAGCGTCGAAGCCACTCAAATTTGTTAAAAGCCTGCAGGAATGTCTTGGGTCCTGTCCCTTGAATTGGATTCCAAATCAAATGTTTAATCAAGACAAGTGCACTTTTATTCCTAGGACAGACAACTTTTTCCATTCCTAGAGCGAAGTAGGTGAGTGTCTTATCAGATCAACCCTTAAGTGCATCATGTGCTGTCAAAACTTAATAAATTCTTTCATTTTGACACATCAAACGGTTCTTTTCCACGAGCCAAGCCGTATTACGCAGTTATCAGATTTGTTATTTATATTTTGCATAAGTTTTTCCTTTTTTGGGAAAAGAAGAATGCTTTGCATTTTTAATGCCTATGTGCGTGCAGGAAGAACGTAAACGTAAACGTAAAAGTAAACGAGTGTCAAACCAAACGCATCTCTTCTTCTTTTTCTGTATCTTGATTTTGTTCTTTTTCTTAAGAAGAAGAAGAAGAAGAAGAAGCTTGTATCAATGATTTTCATCTGCGGTCGACATAAACGTGCCGAAACCAGAAGAAGGACACTGAGGACACCGCTATATAGTAGCCCAAACAGAAGTAGGAATTAACATAAAACGATTATGAGTACACGACACGGAAACGCAAAAGACACCGCGGGTCAAGAAACATCAATATTTATGTACGAATGTCTTGCATTGTATTAATTATTTCACTTCGGTTGTCGTGTGTGTTCTGCTTTGTATTTTTTTGAGGTGGAACGGTTGAGGAATTAGCATTCGAAATCGATTTCGATTTTGATTTTCGTAGATCTGCAGTCGGCTCACGGCAATAAACAACAATCACGGCGTGGATGTCGTGGAAGACGACGAAACACACGCTCGCCACGTAATCATCATTTTTATCAATAGTTTTATCGGCGTCGTCGCTCAACTGGGTAACTGACTGACTGCCACTGCCGGTCTGATAACAATGCTCGATTTGCATTTTATTTTTTATTTCGTATTTTTCGTTCCGGCGACGGAAAAAAACAACTCGACTCATAGGTATATCTATCTATTTTTGAAAGTTATTGAAGCCAATACGTTCGTTGATAAGCATACATTATTCATTATGGGAAACGCGCACAATATTTTCGTTCTAAAAATTCATCGATTGTTAAAAATTGTTCCACAAATATAGGTAAGTAAGTATCTCAAAAAGTAAAGTTTTATAATTTAATTTAACGCCTGTACGTACATACATGAGTATGTTCATATTTTGAATTCATAATTCATTTCTTAAAGAAAAAACTATTAGAAAGATATGATTTATTAGGAATCACGTCGTTTAAGATTTGTACGAGATGATGTTCGCACCCCCGATGCGGTCCAATGCTTAACGAAAGTTGAATTTCTGTTTGACTTTTTGTAGTTATAACGCGAGCCAAGAACCAACAGAACCGAGTGGAAACGCAACGGTCATTTAAAAAAGAATAAAATCGTTAATTGTTGTGGGCCGCCAGTTATCGAGCGCCCACTTTTGTTGTTTGGCGATTCGCCTCGGTGTCTGAGGACCGGGGCTCCCCCATGGAGCGTCAGGGTGCCTTTTGCTGTGGACCCCCTGACGGGTTCCGAAACGCTGACCAACTAGACGGTGATTAATTATCGCGCATTCCACACATGCACGCAAACAATACGCTCACTTAAGGCTTAAAAAACATAAGAATAAAAAACTTGTGTTTGCCAATATAATATTTATTTTGCCGTTATTTCAATCAGTCGATAATTAATCAATCAAACTATTCTATCAATAGTATAGTGTTAGTTCCTGGTAAAACTTTTTTGTTAGTTTGAGTCCAGATACCAGCTAGAATCAGAGCCGGATTTATAATTTTTTCGCCCATATGCTATGAAAAATGTGCAAGAAAGGAATATTGTCGCCCCAAAAAATGTTCTGCCCTAGGCTATAGCCTATCAAGCCTATAGGTAAATCTGCCTCTGGCTATAATTTAATTAAATTTAGTCGATAAATTATTACCTCAGCTGATCTATAGTATAAAGTAGGTATATGGGCAACTCTTTATACACAGAAAAAGAAAGGTTTTCTTAATTTATTCGGTAGATTAAAACAAATTAAACGCACAGCGTGAGGCTGAAAGTTTTGAAAACGAAAAAAGGTTCAGGTTCAAGCTCAGTTCATCTTTGCTGCGCTCTGCTTTGGTTTATTTTAGATTAGCTCACTTAATAAAAAGAAAACGCAAAGTAAACCAAAGAAAGCTCTCAAGTAGAACAATTAATCTTTTCACCATTCTATCAAACGCACTATGTCTGTACGTGGAAATCAATCAATTGAGGCGCTCGTTTTCCACATCGTTTATTATTCATTTTTCATTCGAGCAGAACATCGGTGATACTCACCATTTATCCAATTAAATATTATGACAAATACACCTTACTTAAACTCTTAACCGAAACAAAACGAATCCAAACCACAAACGTCTTCGTCTTCGTAGGTTAATGGAGATTAGCGACGCGTGGTAATAAGGTACGGGCCAAGTTATTAGCATAAATCAATGTTTGTTGTAATAGTTGTAAATGCAGTGGCTGGGCATGCACGTAGCCCACCTGTCTGTGAAGTTAAGAGCCAATCAATCACTGGAAACAATCAGAATGAGAATGCCACCCGAAACGCTCTTCGTTCCTCGCGCGCGCACACTCAGCTTTGGTATGGCATCAACATACCAGCCAATATTCCAAAGCTACATCCAAAGCTGTGTCCGTTCATTTCGTGCGTTATTTATGACACTCAAGGGCGGACTAATTAAATAAATTGAACTCACTTTTATAAACCAAGATCCCAACTATATAACTTATATTGTAGGTTAGTAGTGAAGTGGTTCTTAAGCTGTAAGATTTAAAATTAAGATCGATTAATCGATATTTTCACATCAATGTCTGCCTTCAATTAATTCATCATCATCCGATGAGCCGAGACGCATTATGCAAGCATGACTCGTCCGAATATTCATCGGATATCTTGTTTATTTACATGTCAAATTAATTAGCATATCCATATGTTATGCAAGGCATAAATTGATTCAATGAAGTGAAGAGGCGTTTTACTCTTTTACTTCACCTCCGCTGTATTTCTTAGAAGTTTTCTGTAACTTTTACGTCGCTATTGTTATCAAGTTTTAAAAATCTCTCAAACACTCTGTAGACATTCCTGCAGCGTGTTCTTCATCACTTGCACCAGTTTTACCGGTGGTATAACAACACCACACGACCGATGATGACTCTGAGCATATAAAAATGCATTCGACTGACAGACGTGTGTCAGGTAGTGAAACCCATCATAATAAAAGCGTTCGTTCCATTTCATTTTCGGCGCAGAGTGCTCTGGATAATCAAAAACCCCTATAAACTCTGCTCGCGGATCGCCATCAGAGTGTCATTTTGAATCGTTGATGACGGTGGGCGTGCTCGCCCTTTTTCCATATCGAAAACTGTCTTGAGCGCAGTGGTTTATTGTTATCCCCAATGCGCGGTTCGCCTGTAGGCATTGTTTCACCTCTACATCAGAAGATTGCATTCTGGCTTTGACAATAATGCATCAATAAGCACTAATCGTAAATCTACGACCCACCTGTGGAATTTCGCAAAACAAAACACGGCGAGACGAAACCCAGCCATAGAAACAGCTAGCAGTACTTAATGTGCAATGAATGAGCTCCCTGTAATAATGTAAAGTTTATTATGCAATAAGTAATAAAATAAACGTCGAATGCGATTTGTGCAACGGCATACGCTTAAGATGTGTTCCGTGCATTCGATTGTATTGTGCGACGCAGATATTGTATAACATATGACATTCTATTGAGGACGTAATGTTTTGCTTCTTTTGTGCAGTTTTTAGTTGTATTATATTAGTTGTAATTTGTTGCTTCGCAAAGTGGACACCCATAGTGTTTAAATCACATCAGTATTGCGTATTGGCTTTGAAGGGACAATAAATCACTTTGATTGTCGGTGTTCTTGTTTAAAATTTTTATCAAGAAAGTTTAATACATATTTTGTAAATAAGTTTTAAACTTACTAGCGACATCGGCGGCAGAAGTGAAAACTATAATTATCAAGTAAAGAACAGCATGCGCCCTCTGTACACATTAAATGTGAAACGTTTGCAAGCGTTACGATTAAAATGTTTCTAACAATTTGTTTTGTTTATAGTGAAGGAAGAGTGTTGTTCTTCGCCAGATTGCCGGTAAGTGTTCTTTGCTAATTGTATTTTATAAACTGATAACTACTGTCATTTCTGGTTTAAATCAGTATTAAAAGTAAAAGATACAATTCTAACCTATTTTGAAGATACTGCTTATGATATAAACTTTAGAAGTGTTATTGTTTATTAACACATAATAACTAAGACACAATAACTTCATAAATGATTAGGGAGCAAAGAAACAGTCAAACAGTTGGTATCAAAGGAATATCTATTAGATCATAACACAAAAACCATACAAACAAATTGCGCATTGTTTTCGCTTTAGAACAAAACCAGTAAAAGTAAGACAGATTGTTACGATGCTCACATTGCGTACATAGCTTACAACTCATATATTATATGTGGATAAAGGTCCTGGCTGCGATACATTGCAGTCACACTTGCGGTGGAGAAATGTTAATATGCACCTACCATGATATCACAATATAACTTGTAATTTAATATTTCAAAGTGTAAGATAATGTATATGTATCGTCAGATTAGCAGCAGTGCAAACGTTGTTAAGGGTAATTACAATGCGTTTGGTCAGTATTACTGTTGGAATGTGATCTTGGTTCTGAGAGCAATCTGACGAAGTATCATTACTAACGCTGCAGCCTAGCCAAACTGGAAGGTAAAGGTACCCGGATAGCTATCAGTACCAAAAGAGAAGTCAGATCCATAGAAGGTCTGGAACATTTGGCGCGGATCGAAGTCGGCATGCATGCCGTCCATATCGTCCATGTCTTGGCCACTATCATAACGCGCTTTCTTCTTTTGATCCGAAAGCACGCTGTATGCTTCGCCGAGCTCTTTAAACTTCTTCTCTTGCTCTTTTTTCTCCACCTCCGAGGCACTTGCATGACGATCCGGGTGATGAATAAGCGCGCGTTTACGATACGCTTTCTTGATCTCGTCTTCAGAGGCTGAACGATCCACGCCAAGGATTTTATAGTAATCCTTTCGTTTGGAACGCTTAAGGGCCATTTTGCAATCTTGCAGCAACCTAGAAAGAGTTAAAAAAGTTTAGCAACAGAAATCAGCAGAATTCTTGAGAGCAATCACGAACCTTTTATTTTCTCGGCTTTTGTCAATTTTGCAAACTGTTTCGTAATCACGAACAGCTTCCTCGTAATCGCCCACATCACTATACAGACTGGCACGCTTCAATAGCGCTTTCATGTACTTGTCGTCAAGTTGCAACGCTGAAGAGCAATCTGCAATAGCATCGCGTTTCTTGCCCAGTCTGGCGTACACTAGAGCGCGATTAAAGTATAATTTGGCGTTGGTTTTCTTATTTTGTGGATCGATCTTCAGTGCTTCCGAGTATAAGTCGCAGGCTTCCTTCAAATTATTCCCTTTGAATGCTTGGTTGCCCTGCTCCTTGGTGTTTTTCAGTTGTTTGGCTCTCTTATAGCTTTCTTTCGCTCTCTCATGATCAGGCGCCAGCCGTAAAACCTGCATGAAATGCTGGAATGCCTGGTCTATGTTATCCTCATAATACAAACATATGCCGCGTACGTAGATTGCATCTGCGTTCCCTTTGTCAAAGTGCAGTACACCATTGACAATCTCCTGGGCTTCGTCATAACGCCCAAGGTACGCCAAGCTCTCTGCTTTGGACACTTTGTATCGGGAGCATGTTGGCGCCTGGTCCAGGCATCTATCCATGCAGTAAACAATCTTCCTGTAGTCTTTCTTCTCCAGTGCCTTCTTGGCTTCGCCCTCATACTGTTTGAGTATCTGAACTTGTCTTACTTCGCCACCAATAGATGAATTGATGACAGTGTTTTGGAGCTTTGAGATGGCAGTCTCAGCAGTCATTACATCACCCAAAGCTATTGCACATTTCAGCATCCGGATGTAGCCTTTTTCATAGGTTGGGTCCAATTGGACAGCCCGTCTGGCATCGTCAAGGGCTTCTCTGTACATGTTGAGCATGAGGTAGCATGCGGATCTGTTGCCATAGTAAGCAGCTGACTTTGGGCACAGGTCAATGGCTTCCGAATAGAACGACAATGCTGTCTTGTAGTCTTTAAGTTTGTATTTTTGATTGCCACTTTCCTTCTTCAACTCAGCCAATCTGAAAAGCAGAATATTAAATATGAGTCTCTTTGTATAACGTGTCAGCTATTGCATGCCCTACGAATGTCCAAATCTGTCATTCAATTGTATATCCATTTTGATGCGAACGATATAACAAAGTAACAATGTAAAGAATGTGTTTCTTTGACATCCTTCAGTGAAATTTACACGAACATTCTAGATTTTCGACGAAATGTGAAGTGTGCCAAACCACAACACACACAAAGAATGTGGTTATATCAGCGTTTGGCAGTGATGTTTCGAGACGTATCATACATCAAACGATTGGAAATTTTGCGTAGATTATTATAGAATAAAGATCTACTTACTCTTCGGCAGTCTTCTGGGGTAAAAGGTCGTCATTGTCGCACTCCATGGCCAGCAGGTCTATCTCGTCCGCCATCTTACTTGTGAAGATCGAGCGACTGACGTCAGACCACTGGCGCGAATTTCAAAATTTGTGTCAAGCGCGTGCGTGGTTTTAAATTGTGAGTGACGTGGTTCAGTTTTACGCGTTAATTTCAATTCGCATTTTAATAATTTATACCTTTTGTATTTAAATCACGCTCGTGAGTGAAGTGATTCAACGTTATGGAGGCATTAAATCCGTTGCAAAACCTTATAAACAAGGCTGAAGTGCGACGCGAAAAGTACGTGTTGCCTGATTTGCAATCGAAGAAAGGGAGTCCGGACGATGAGGAGCAGTATAAATTCCCGGCAATACGTCAGCCACCGGTCTTCAGGGAGCCGGCGATCTGCACGTGGGCCTTTATGAGGGAATGCGAGGTGGAGGTGCTCCTCCGGAAACACTCTCTGGATGCGGTCAAGTCGCTCTTAAGTATGATGATTCATCGAACACGCCACTAACACGACTGAAATTTACAGTACACTAAAATTTGGTTAC
>NBZA01003092.1:1883-18083 GCA_003054995.1 Aleochara bilineata
TGCTTCCTGACAATTTATCGCTTGATTTATCACCTTTGTCCTTGTCAACTTTATCATGTTTTTCATGCTTGTGCAAGAGGCTGGATAGGAAAGAATGGGATTTTGTTGGGCTGGTGGGTGTTGAAGATAAGTGGACACCGGCGTCAATGCTCGAACGCGCAGAATTCTCATTAGAATTCACGATTTCGTCGAACTTTAACTCGCGGTAATTCAAAATCCAGTCCTCGTTGGTCTGACAGCCTTTGTGCAGGCCGTCGTCGTCCCCTGGTTTGGTGGTTTCTCCCTTTGCCTTGATATTTCGCAGGTTCCGGTCGTAGTTCACGCGTTTAAAGCGATCTACTTTATCTGAATCTGAGCTCTTCTTCCTCGCCATACGCAGGTATCGTTTAATATGGTCGCTGACCGACTGAGATACATCATCATGGTCCACACTGCTGCGTCTTCGATGGCCAGTTTTTGTATTTGAAGACGATTCATACTCGCAGTCTTGGTTCCGCTCAAGAAGGAGTTTCTTATATTCTTCTTCGATCTTCAGAAGGTCTCCTTCACTCAACCCATAGGTCTGTACGCCTTCGTCCATGAAAGTTGGCTCAGTGCTTTCCCCCTGAATCTCTATCAATGGTGGAGGGACACTTTTCTTGTAATAATCCATATCAAGCTTAGTCCTATGCGGACGCAAACTTGAAGGATCCCAAGAAGTGGTGGCCTTTGGTGTTGGGTAATCTCTCCTGCCCTTGAACCCACGCGTCTGTCTAAGGTCGAAGTACAGTTTCTGGAGGGCTTTTCGATTGGTCAGGAGATCACTGATGATTTTATCTCGGCTTGTCGTTTGGCTAAAGTACCGGCTGAGAGTCTCCTGCAAAGAACGCGTTACATGATCGCCGTCAAAATGGACTCCGTGTCTTCGAGGTTGATACATTCCATGTGCAGTGGTACCCGAATCGTAATGAGAACTTGCTGTTGATGTTGTGTTTGGTGACCTTCTGTATGGAGCATCTGGTGTATACTGTGGGTACGTTTGTGGAGTTGGTTGAGGATGCCGTGGAGTATGTGACAAAGTCAAATGTCTTTGCAGCTTGTCAATGAGCTCCTGGTAATCCAAGTCACTACGAGTGGCAGTTGTCCCTTGTCCTGGGGCCTTTGTATTCGTCTCATTGTTATTATTCACTGACAAATCTAGGAATTTCTCTAGCATGACCATTAATTCCTGCTCGTCATCCTCAACCTCTTCAGGGGTCTGTGTCTGAGAACTGGTGCTAAACGGTGGATACGTCTCCTTATTCCTTAGGAAAGACCTCGGGCTTGAATTGCTAGGCGAAGGTATAGGAGGAGCATTGAGAAAGTCATGTTTCATCTTCTGGATATCAAAACGCCCCCCTGAAGTCAAAGGGTACAGTGGTAAATTATTGGGTCTTTCTGCTTTCAGGGCATCTAGGGCTTGATCGGCGCTGCAGGCCTTCCGGCAGCTTCCTCCAGGCCGGGTTTTCCTCTTCTTCCGCAAACTCAGCGCCCCAGGGTAGGAGTTCTTCCGCCACAGAAGGAACCTGGACTCCTTCCGGCACACCTCTTGGAAATACGCTTCTATCTTGGGTAAGTCTTCTTGTTTGTTCTGCGCTCCTTCGGGGATCAGTTTCCGGCCGGCATCGGCCATGTATCGCCAAGTTTTGCGGGTGAGCAGCCATCGCTCCTTGGGCTTTTGCTTCTTGAGCTTGCGTTTGAGGGGGTCGAGCAGGGGCGCGTCGCCGGCGCTCTCGGCGGACGCGCTGCGCGACAACCGACTAAGTCTACGTTTGGTCATGCGGTCATCCATCACACCAGCGCGTGCTCATCTAGTGCATAATGTCTCGCCACCTGTCTCCTTTCACCTGGTGCCTTGCCAGTGCCACTGCCAACTGCATTTGCAGCGCTCGAGAGTGGCGATTATCACAGTTGATCGAGATGACAAAAAATATTATATGTACGTGGTGGTCGGTCGCCTCCTTTCTTTTTAAAATAGCAGTGAACTAGCAGCACTCTTGTTTTCTTGGCATAATCTCAGTAATCACAATTATTTCTGCGTAGGCAATATATGACACCGTGCAGTCGCCGCGAACGCGACACGCCGAAAAATATAGAGGATCGCAACACAAACCGAATACTTGGAAACTAAAAATACCGCTCGGGAAAAATTATTTATTCTTTCAAGTCTTGGACTTTTAAGCACTTCACTGCACTACGGCTCACTTTGGATGACTTCTTGAAGGGGGTTTCTTAAGATGCGACTATTGTTTTATCATTTTTGGTGTCAAAGGCGGCGGAGTTGAAGGTATTGAGAGGTGATTTAAAGCGATGCGTGCGTCCACTTAGCTGGCCACTCTACTGGCCGCCGTCGGCGAGATTTCGTCTCTTCGATGATACGCAGCCACACCACACCACAGCCCAGCACACGGCATAAATATAATATGCGGACAGACGGCGGCGGCGTGTGAGTGTGGCTCGCGAGATTTTTGAAAAACGCGTTCGCGCCGCCACGACCAACCGTCGAACACACAAAAATATCCAATTTGGCAAGAGACACACCACTGCCGCGCCGACTAGACTGAAATTAGCAAAGCTGTCTCCTGCTTTGCGCTGCATTCTCTCATCTCATAATCGCACAATTACAATGCATCATAGATAATGTCCTGCGTGTAGTTAGTTCCTTTCTTCTTGCCTTGCAGTTTATTGTAGGACGAACGTGATGTTTATCTCGTCCTCCCAGGCTTTGGAAAATAGTTGGGACGCATTGTTCGCGCAGTTACCTGACGGACGAACGCGCGTTCGTTTACAGTTCAACCGGCGCCGAAGGAGAGGAGAGGCAATAAACTATTTATAAAAAGATTTATGGACTTCTTATAATGGGTGATTTGCTAAAATTTGCATCATTTGCAAAACACATAAATTACGCCAGGGTTCATCAATGTTTGCTCTGCATGCCATGCACCATGAAACATAACTTCACATCTTATTTAAATTCAAATTCAAACTGGACTTAAACTAGAATTAAGTACATTTAATTCATAAAAAATAGATTTATACTTAGAATGTAATTGTAAACAAGGAAAGGAAAAGTTTGAATGTTTTAGACACCCGAACGTCTAAATATTAATTTTATCAAGTATAAATAAATATCGGCGCAGACATGATTTTGAATTTTGCATTCAAACTTAACTTACGAGTACGAGGTATTGTGTTTCTACCAAGTTTTCGCCAGTACGTCTCTGACTTTGACTGTAAAAAGCCCTCAGCCAACGCCGAGTTATTAGTGAAGAACGCGAGTTTTGAAACTCATTACATAAATGCCTCTTTGGCTTCCAGCTGGACGCACATATTGATCTTTTCGTCGACGTGCCGTGCAATAATTTCTCTTAATATACTTACCAACTTAAAGTATACTCACAACTTGATGAAATTGCAAGCAATTTCTAGCAGCCGGTTGACCGTTTCAACAACTTTTTCTCTCGTCTCTCTAATATTATTATACGAGTATTTAATTAAGGAATATTTTTGTTTGTATTTGCCATCAATTATTGACTGATTTTTTTTAATATACGTTTTTTTACTTATTACTTTTCAAATATACTTAAACTAAAAGGAAATAAATATAAAAATAAGAAAAATACAACAGAAAATTCATAGAACGTGAGAATGTGCGATCCAAATTCAATTTAGAAAGAGGTATGAACGCTTCGCTTCACTGCAGTACCTTTCATGAAATTTGCTGATAGCGGCGAGAAATTTGAATTCAAATTCACGAACTATACTCGTGCATACATATGTTAAGCATTACAATGCCAGGACAAGGCGCAAGAAAATTCAATTCTACATCTGCGTGCGTCATCTTCTAAGAAACGCTATTCTTTAAAGTATTCTAAGACGTCGCGACGTACAGACTATTTTTCGAAATCATTATTAATTAAAGCGCAACAAACGCCAGCGCAATAAAGTTAAACTGCAACTGCTATGGCGCTGACGTAGAGGACGTAATAATCCTTCATTTTTAAATCGCGCACGCGAATAAAACCGCGACCGAGTCGAAAATGCTGAAACAATGCCGCCAATGCGATTGCGAGTGCGTCACACCACTGATATTGTTCTTATAACTGACTCTAATAATATCATACATGCAGTTTTCTCTTCACGATTTCCCGTCGAAAAACACGAATTAAAAATTTAAAAATACAACTGTTCATAACCAAAAGGTGTATAAATCTTGGACGACAGTTCATAGCATCGTAGGTCTTCTTGTTGTGATATTGAATGATTTACAATTCAATTCGGTTCACGGTGAAGAAACCTCTAGAGCAAAGCATCTTCATCGTTATTTAAGTTATTTAATAGCTGCCAGTTGAACCAGGACATAAACAAGAGCTGAGAAACGAGCGCAAACATCCGAAGATGCAGATGCAGCGCGGATTCATTTAAATATAATTGACGGTCGATTAAAATTAGCCGCGTGTGAATAAAATTAAAGGTAGCCTACATTCCAATATTAGCCCCGGCGTTTTATTAATACCCTCCACACCGGGTTAAATATAGCTGGGCGTCTTGCATCGTCGCGTTTCTTCCATTGTGCAACAATTGAGACTTGAATTGCTTGAACTATGGCATGCTCATTCCTTAAGGATGCTTGTATCCAAGCGCCATCTACTTCTAAACTACGTTCGATCGGGAAATCCTGGGACTGGGAGCAGTTTATCCCACGGGAAAACTCACCAGATGGCGACGCATGAGTAGAAAAGTTTCTCACGGTGAATTTTGTTTTGCGTGGGCGTTTTTATTACACGTACACTAGAAAGATAGATGGACACGCGACTGACGTCAATGATTTGCGAAACTATTGGCTCGGAATCACTCATCATGTTGCTCCTGCTGCTGCTTGAGAACGAACTTTGATGAGATGAGACGAGATGAGATATTCACGCCTGATTTTTATTCGCCATTTTATCATCCCATTCGAAAGTTTCCAAAGTTTCTTATGGACTACGGAGTTGGAAATAGATTTCCTGTAGAATTACTTGATCGCGTAATAACTTCAAAATAATTTGCGTAAAATTGTAATCGCTATCATGTTGATTCAAACTAAATTAAACTAAAATAAATGCACTTGCTATTACTCTTGCTTCGCTGGGAATCGTCTGGCTCGTTACCGATTTGGATTCGGATTTGGAACTGATGGCATGTAACGTCTGATTGTGAGTCATTAACTCAGCTCATCCGACATAAATCTTAGAAATTCGACGAAACACAAATCTTCTTATAGAACAAGAAGCCAAATAATTGACTTCATCGCCAGTTTAAACTCTGGTTCAGCTGCAGCTGCGAGTTTCTCGGACTTTGTAGACTGTTTGGCTCTTCGTGAAAGTAAATAAATGGTTTCGCAATCGGGCGCACGACAAACCGTTTCTGTTAGTTTATACGGCGGCAGCAATAACATTGTTGCATTGCAACACATGGGCATTTGGTGTTTGAAGAGATGAGTTTGGTGGTTATTTTTATAATGCAACTTTTCCAGCAGAACAGCGCCAGGAATGCAGATTAGCTTGTTTCAGACCTAAATTTATCTATTAATAGGCAAGATGTACACGTAGTATTGTAGTATAATAGTAATCAATTGTTTAAATTATCTTGGCAATGCATTTCCCACGTGCCACGTGCAATTGTACAAAACAAACGCACAAATTCAAACTCCACATGTGTATTTATTTAAACACCGAAAACGTGTAAAAGAATTAGGATTGGATTGAATTGAGGAGTGAATTCATGATAGGAATGAATGTTTGTTGAACTCATTTGCGAGCGAACAAGCGGACGCGTCGTTGGCCACCGAAATTAAATTTAAATATGACTAACAAACACACATCTAAGTATAATAATATCGCATGTGCTTGGATGGTACAGGACGATAAGTCGGCGTACGCGAAGTACATGAGTATTTACGTGCATTTCGTCTTAGGGAGCAACAATCAGCGAAGGTAAAAGTGCGCGTCACTTTCCTATGGAAAGTGACGTGCTTCGTTTGATCTTTGATATATGGAAGTGCTAGACACATCACTTATCCATTCCCTAGTGAACGCACTTGGCAATCCATCGATATTTACACCTTGGGTACTGACTACTCACGTGGCTGACATGCGCTCCGAATTAACGAACTTTCAACGCTTCGCAGCTAAGCTGCTGATTGATTTACATGCGCAATCTAAATTCAATTGCATTCGAATGTGTGTTTAATTTCGCATTCGCACTCGTGCGCTGCAGGTCGCCCAGTTCTTATATAATTTCATGGATCAATGTTAAGTTGAATGCCAAGCAAAAATGAGAAAATCTAGTTCACTACGAAAGGCTCGCCGAGGAAGCGTGGCAATTAACACGCGCACCTGACTTCACTGAGGCTGAGGCTCGCTTTGAAAATGCATGCATGTTGTGGGTGACTGTCGTTTAGTTTATCTACAAATTGGCAAATCATTTCTTACATTCAGCCATCTGCCAACGTACATTTTTGTTCGCGAGATCATGCGCTAATTTAAATGCAATCCAGAAAGTTCGCAAGTTTGCAAATTTTAAATTGAACTTTGTATAGATGTGGATTACATGGTCATGGCTAGAGCAACATTGTTCTTCCCTGGAGAAATAAATGAATAACTCACTCATTACGATTTCCGTCTTGCACACTGACTGCTGCTGACTTTGCACTCCCATTAGTGCTGATCCGATGAATGCGTACTTATGATGTCGACTCTTCGTCTGGGACACGCTCACCACGTAGTTCCGTTGCAGTTGCACAACACTTGTTGACATTTGTACTGATTGTCATTATCAACTCACTATCAACTGAAAAAAAACCACAACTTTTGCTAAACTTTTTTCTTTTTGTGCGGTTGTCGCTTGTTAGATCTGGGAACTAAGTAAGCAACTGATATGAAACTTATAGGGCTATCGAGTGTTGAGAAGACGCATTTGTCACATGAGTGAAACCGCGGTGAGCGTTTGCATTACCCGCGCTGATGCCGAATGTAACTGACTGACCGGCGCGACGCCCGAGGGACGCACATTACACGCTCGCTATTTTCAGTTCAGACGTCCGTGTCTGATCCTGATCGCTTTCACATACGTCTCACATGCAGACGTTTATCTATCGTTCTCACAAATCCGACTTGTAGTTTGCTATAATCCTCCTCCCTGATGATAATAATTCACAGAAGCGCGACACATTTCACATATTACTCGCTTAACTGGTCTGCTAGGTGACTTCAGTTCATTATTTTTCTTGGTTCCGAGTTATTTGCATCTATGTGAACTTCTTTCTACTTCTTGGTAAATTATTCACTTCTTCAAAGAAGTTTTTCTTACTTTTCGACTTATTTTTTTCTTTCTTATTCTTGGAAAGTGTATGTTTTATTAGTGGTAAAATTAGAAAAGTCTGTGTTAATTGAAGTTTAAAACAGACTGCGGTGGAAAGCTTTGATGAAAGTCAACTAATTGCGGAACGAAATGCTGGAACTCTTCACAGATTTTCAGCGCAGCCTCCCAGCAATCAAACAGTTTTACGGCCGCGCTGATGATTTGCGTCACGCGCGCAAGTAGCGCCTTTTGTTTTCGTTCGCGGCTACAAAATAGCCTTCGGCTTGCTTGCTTTTTCGTGTTTATAGCGCGGATTTAATCGCCTCGGAATTAGTTCAACAGCGCTAAACTTCTGTTTAATTTGCGCGAGGGACGCACACCGACTCGCACGTCTGATATTGACGAAAACTAAACAAGCAATGAACTACCCACCATTAATTATCTTCAGTGTCACAGTCATTACTGAAGTGCTCAACTGTGAAATATTATCCCTAGGGATAATTAGTCGTCTTTGTAGTCTTAGCCAAAAAATTATAGAAATTGATTGGTGTATTTTTACATAAGTTATGACTATTGGATTTAATTACTGATCAACATAAAGAGAGTATTGCGCAATTAATTTATATTAATGCATACATTTAATCTAATTTTGAGATTGTTGTAAATTTTAGTTTAAAACTTTTTCATGTCGCTGTTGTTGGCGGTCGGTTGTAATACTAAAATCATATATAACGCGGGGTATAGCCATCTGTTTCACTCTAAAGAATTTTGATTCACTGAAAAAAACTTATAAATACTCGTGTTATAGCAGGCAACTTTAACCTGCATTATTCTTGATGTGATTTTGTTAAAAATGTAATAATTGTTGTTAAGTTATTCTAAACATTAGCCAGTGAAGATGTTTCAAAGTACAAAACACATTTGCGGCAAATTTTTCAGACAATATCTTGCTCAAAGATTAATTCAACAACGTCTGAATGTTTTAGCCTATCCATTGATTAACCATACCAGAACTTTTAGCGTTTTGCATAAACAAAAAGTTAAGTTAAAAGAAGTTATTTATAATAAATTACTTCATCGGTCATATTACGATGATTACGAACTTGAGCCAGAGGATGCGGACATTTACCAAGAACAACCCAAAGTAGTAAAACATACTTTATATTCACATGTTGACGATCCACTACTTCCTCTAATTAATTCTTGTGCGAGTCTCCAGGAGGTTTTTGACTTTCTCAGAAAGTACAGCAAAATAATACAGCCTATGCATTTAGCTCAAGTTGTCTTGGTTCTATGGGATTTACAACTAATGTTCCAACATATAACTGAAATGTCAAGCATTGATAAAGCCGAGAAGTTAAAGAGTGACTACGTGACTCAACTTATGGCCAGGACTGAGTTTCAAATACTTCTGGAATTAATTCACGAAAATGTGGAAAATTTTGAGGCTGATGCGTTAGCTTGTATGTACATTTACTTGCACAAAACAGGCCTGGAAATAAATCATAAGCTAATGGAGAAAATACACGAAGAACTTAATAATAAAATGAAGGATGAAAGTTTAAACCCAAACATCAGCCTTGGAACTTTATCAAGGTACATGGTGTGTTCTTATATTAGCAAACCAAGGAGACAAACTTGTGAACGTTGCGATATTGTTAACAAGTTGCTCCCGATAATTTTACAAAAGTTGGAAAATTGTGACAACGCTGAGGACTTAAAATATCTTTCGACGTGTTTGAATGTTCAGCGCGAAGTGATTACCGATGATATGATCAATAAATATGAAGACAAAGTACAAGATATGATTTCCAAGAAACAACTAACGTCTGATGATTCAGATACACTGATAAAAGTGATACTGATGATGAACTTTCCTTCTTGGCGGCATAAAAACACGGAATTAAAATCCGATTGTATTATGATGCTTAAAACTAAACTGAATAAGTTATCATTGCACGACATAATTATCCTCAATGATGTTTTCATAAAAAATCAGGAACCAGCTGACATTTTATTTGACCTTCAACGTGTGAGCTCCAAATTTCTGAGAGAACTTGAAGATGCTGAGAACCCAATTTACATGAAACGCTTGCGTCTTATTAATGCTTTAATTCAGTATGGGTCGCCCGTTCAACGTCTGGATTCTGAAGCAATAATCCGGAAATATTCCGAATATCCACTCAATGGCAAATGTCTGTTGGAACTTTTAAAAAGCTTGCAATTTGTTAAAGTTATGGATCCTGCCTTGTGCAAAGGGTTTTGGGACAGAATTCTGATTGAATTAGAACACGACGAAAGTTTTAAAAACGAATATTTGATGAAAATCTGCTATAATTACTTATCGTATAATCAAAACTTGCCATACAGGCATTTTAAACTAGAAAAACGACTTAATCAATGGATAGAGGGGGTCGTAGAAACCACAAAATGTCCGATTGATATGCAAACTCTCTCGGCGATTGCTTCGTTCACTATCTCTTATGGCAATGATGTGTCTATAATTAATTACGTAACTAATATGTATCGAGATCGTTGGAAAGAAGTCACCATTTTGGATTGCGTTTCACTTGCAAAAAGTTTACAAGTGGGTAAAAATATCAGTAAAAATGTGCATTTAAAGAATCGGTATGTGAATTTACTGAATTTAACTATAGATAAAGTAATTAAAAGTAAACTAATAAGTGAAAATAGCCCAGAACTGATTGATATCAATGCGGCAAATATGATGCTTAAGACGTACATATACAGAAATCAAACCGATAATAAGATTGTGTCACGGATCATGGAAACGTACAATAATACTTCATACATGTCTTCTAAACAGATTAAAAGTTTGACAATGTGTCTTCTTCTTACGTCATCATTACTACCTCATATTATTGATAAGATGATAGATTATGTCTGCAAATATAAGAAGAATATAATGGCGTTCAACGCTGAGAAAGTAGCGTTTCTTTGTTACCACTTGGGTTATGTTCCGAAAGAGTATGACAATTTTTCGAAAGTATTAGTGGATTTGATTCTCAGGTAGGAAGTGAAACAGCAGATTATAAGCTTTCCATGAATAATTATAACGCTTTTAGGGATCAAGAAAAGTTAAATGGGCTTAGTTATATCCAAGGTTGTCTGGCGCTTTGTTTCTTTAATAAGATGACTGCACCATTAGTTAAACAAATTTTTAACGTACGCTTTATGGAAAAGTTGGATACAGAGCTGCAACATTGCTACGCCAAAGACGTTTACCCAAACAGGGTTCGCAACAAATTGATGGAACTTAATAGAACAGTTTGTATTGACTACCCGGAATTATCAATTCCATGGTTTCATCAAAAATACGTGGATAAGTTGAGACATGGTAATAGTTATTAATTTGTTTTAATAAGTTTTTTGTTAATTGCCGTACGTTGCTAGCTGAATTTACCGATCCAACGTTCCAACAAAACGTGCTACTCTACTTAAACAAACTATTCTACGACTGTGATATTGAATGTAACACATTTACACCGTACGGATACAACATTGACTTTTCTTTAATTTATAAAGAGGATAATGATAAAGCGGTTAAGTATGTGTTACTGGTTTAACTGCCAAACAGTAGTCATGAATTGTTTGTATTTGTTGTTATAGATTAGCAATATTATTAGTCAAGCCGAAAGTTTACACGAACGTTATTGTTCAACTGAAAGGTCCAACACAAACGAAAATACGTCATTTGGAAATCTTCGGGTACAAGGTAAAAGTACTCCAATTTTCCGAATGGAATAATCTAGTCTATGCCGAAAACAAAATATCCTACCTGAGAACCCTTCTTAATCTCCCGAGCCGGTACCCAAAGTTTTATTTTGAAATAAACAGGTAGCAAATTTTGAAATTAAATAGTTTACATTGGAAACTTTTGAATTAGCTGTGGACATGCGCAGTACGTTATAATTACATCAGCTGGTTTCTCCCCTCCATGTCATCAGAATACGAGTATTATCTACATCAGAGCCAGTCTTTCTAGAGCTTGCTGACATGTACAATGTGGTAATAACCAACTCCTGACATAAATATTGAATATTTCTAACAGTGCAAATTAGTGAAAAGTGCCGAATATCATGGATTTTGCGAGTACAATCATGACCGCTGCACGCAAGAATGCGGAAAACACACAGAAAAAAGAGGTAAGCAATCTACAATATTGTGCGTTTAAGAGTCCTGCAAATTGACGAAATCTTTCTAGATCAAATATTATCCAGCGAAATTTGAGCCTCCTAAAAAGATGGAGCGAAACAAGACACTCTCTGCAAATATACAAAAGTTCCTCGCAAAGAAGGAAGCAGAGGAACGTCAGAAGGCACTTGAGGCAAAGGCCAGACGCGACAAATTACTCGAATTACGTTCACAGGTAATGAATTACTTTATACGTTGATTTTATTGTTATATCTTATATAAGTTATATCCAGAATATGCGTATAATTAATTATTAATGTTGTTCTAGGATAAGAAAGCTACCAGGCGCGTTAGTGTTATGCTAAAACGCACGAAAAGTGCCAATAAGTCCGCGATTCAGGATGCTGTGGACAAAGATAACACTTCAGTAACACTGGCTGGGGCCAGTCAACCCGACGAAGACGATTACGGATATGTATCTCAATCTGCTGCCGAATTCTATAACAAAATGATGGAAAAGTACAATAGCATGCCTGACGAAAAGAAGTATGATTTTACCAAAAAGAAAGTGAATGGCAATCTGAGTAGTGTCAAGGATCGTGTTAAAGGGGCTTTAGACCGTGAACAAGCTGACGCGTCGCAACCCTATCGGCGAAAACGCAAGCACGATGAAACTTATGATACCGCACCCGAAGAGAAACGGGAAGAAAAGAGTAAACCCAAGCTTAAACCTGCGCCTGTAATAAACTTTTCAGACTTACTCAAAATTGCGGAAAAGAAACAATTTGAACCTATCAAGGTTGAAGTGAAGCAAGAAAAGGAAGAAGAGCGTTTGTTGACAAAAAAGCAAAAGCGCGAACTTGAAAAGGAACGTGAATATCGCGAACAGCGTGAAAAACGCGAAAAGGAGCGCTTGCAACAGGCAGCCAATCCAAAGTCTGCTCCAGCTACGAAGGCACCAACTACGACTGGAAAAGTTCCCACAGCAAACGAACCACCGAAATACAACAAAGTGTCTACGAATGATGAACGTCGTCAGGCTGTTAATGGGTTTTCATCTTCGGCTTCCAAACGAGAGGTTTTGCCTAGCACGAACGGTTGTAAAACACGACCATCAATTCAACAATCAAAATGTGATATTAGTACTAAGCGGCCAGAAGTTAGTAATGGAGTTGCGAAAAATGCATCCAGGTTACCGCCGAGCAAAGATGTCAGAGACAGAGACTTAGCTCAGCATAGAAGATCTGATCAAGTAAATGCTCGTGAACCTCCAAAGAATGTTTCGAGAATTAGCGATAAAGAAAGAGAGATGAAGGCTAGAGAAATGGCTCGTGAGAAGCCCAGAGAGAGACCGGATGTCAAACCCAAACAATTCCCGCCGAGTGACTTGAAACCTAAGCAATTTCCACCACCGGATGTTCGTGGCAGGCCAGGAATGCCGATGCCAAGGAGGAAACCTTTACCTATCCGTAAAGGACGCTTCTACGACGATGACGACGAAGACTATGATTCTGAAATGGACGATTTCATTGATGATGGGCCCCAGGAGGGCGAAGACTACTCGAAACATATCCGCGAATTGTTCGGCTATGACAAGCGCCGATACCAGTATGAGGACGAAGAAGACGATAATATGGAGTCGTCATTCGCACAGCAGATGCGCGAAGAGTGCATTAGTACGAAGATCGGCATCCTAGAGGATCTGGAGGAGCAGCGCAAAGAGGACGAGTATAATCGGCGGAAGGCGCTCATGAAGAAAAAGCTCAGCAAGAAGTAAGTGCCTCATTTTCGATGTGCCTTACAGTCATGTTGTGATTTGTTTAAATTCGATTTTACGGTACCGAAACAAGGAATTCTTATGTATAATCGATCTATTTATAACATTTTTGTTCAAACATTTTTTTGGAAACGGTTATTTCTTCTTTGATTTATTGATAATCATAAATTTGTAAATAGAATAACGCAAATTATGTAATTTAATAATAAAATTAAATTTAAACGAATAAATGACAATTTATTAACTATGTAGTTTGGTATCATTAGTACATTTACAGATCATTGCGTAAAATTTAAAACATCGTAGAATATGTTCAATTAATCTGGACTATCTTCGGTCAACTCCAAGAGTAGGGTCTTAATGTCATTGCTAATCTCTTCTGCCCTTGGCACTTCAGAGAGCACCCAAGCATCATCCTTGTTATCAAGATGCTCTCTGCATATTGGACAAGTATCATGGTCCTCGCTCCACTCTTCAATGCACTGCAAACAATAGGTATGCGCACAAGGCAAACTAATATCGGGTTTTCTCTCTAAGCAAATGCAACATTCACTTGCACATTCGAGACTGGAGTCTTCAGTCTCTGCGCCTATGGGCGCAACTGGTGCAACATTAATATTATTATAAATTGTAGAGACTGTAAGGTCATGTTCTTTGCTTTCATCTGCAATCTCTATTTGAACTTTTAAAGTCTTGTAGATCTGAAGAAACCTTTTGAGATTTATCAACTTGAGTGAGTGAACATTACTTGTTCGAGGATCTACTTTAACACAAGCAATCCTAGTAGTTATTCTCCAGAAAACATGCTCGTCAGAACCTTTCTTGATGAGAAATAATAATTTATGCCCCGTTGAATCCATACACTGATTAGATCTAAAAAAGATACAGTAGAGCACAGTTATTTTGCATACTCATTGAGGATGTACAATCTATTAAATTCATTGAGCTTCTCTTTGAATTCTTCATAAGTTATTGTTAGGAACTCATCAGTGCTTGATGATGATGATGAAGAAACTGTGTCCGTGTAGATGGTCTTGATGGAATCCACAATATCGTGAATGTTGCTGCTTGCATGCTGCCCCATGACTCGATTAGACCATTATACAACAGTAACGTATGCCCTTTGATTATTGTCTGGGCATGGGAAAGAAAACACTTGCAAATTGTCAAAGCAGTCACAGCTGATTCACAATTTTATACCAATTCTTTAGTACTGCGCCTCTTGTCACAAGGTGAAACATTAAATGTTAGTTTAGTTTGGCATTATAGATTGGACACGAGCAATTATTTATGGTTTAGATGTTTATTGTTTGTCGCAATGCTTGGGAATAACATATGCGTCGAAGAGTGTTGCTATGAGCTCAACGTGTAATACAAGTTGCCTACATAGGAGGATTTAAAAGTTTTGGAAGTGTTATATGTATTTCTATGATTTGAAACTGATACAATATGTATATCAAATTGCAGAGGCTACTTAAGTCACATTGTAGCTTAGATAGATGGGTCGTTGTTTCTAAACCTACAAGTCCGGGGTTCGGTTCCCGAGCGCGGAGCAATTTTTCTGGCTTTATTGTATGACATTATATAAGTACTTCAAATAATAAGTATCCAATTAGAAATAACAAAACCAGGAAAGCATTGATTTTTAAATTTTGCATTCCGTCAAGTAAGTTTGAGGCTGTTAAGAACCCACCCACCCCGTCAGTCACGTCCGATCAGTTCGCTGACTCGCTCGAGACTGACTCCCATTTCCCGAATTTTGTTACCAAATCACTGGGATAGCTGTTGCCATCTAGGCAACAGAATACAATACATCTTTTGTTGGGAGTTACTGGTCCCTGTAATATCTATTATTTTTCAATATTTTTAAAACAGCGTCTAGGACCGGGATTCGAACCCGTGTCTCCTGCTCGACAAGCAAGCATTATTCCTCTAAACTATAACGCATGTTACTCAAGTTATGTTGAATCAGATACACTTGTTAACAAACTACATAAAGAATCAATGCTATCATTTGCGTAATTTTTGTGACGGACTTATCTTGTTAGTGTATCAATTTCCTATTTAAATTTCAACACACAAGACCATACATTTAATTTTCCATTTATTTTATACATTTATTAATTACATTTGTCCGTTTACTAAAAATAGGATGAAATTGAATCAACTTATAACTTAAAATAATAGTCGACTATATACACAGTTGTGATAGTTCTGATTGCAAAATCAAATAAAAATTAATTTAGTAGGTAAATGCCAGGAACTTAATCTCTACGACAATATTCACAAAATAATACACATTTAAAGTAATATGGCAAGAAGCGAAACCTCAAAAACGTGCTAAATTTACCACCTTGATGCAAGGCACTGGATCCTAATGGTGGATTTCGCTTTTCGATAGATATACATTGCATTTACACGTATTCCTCAGAGGGCTTATTGGCATTGGTCAACCGCAAGCTTGGCACGCGCCCGTTTACCGTGTCGGGCAATTCGGCAATATCTTTGAAGACGCCGGCGAGGCTCTCGAAGTTGGGTCCCCAGTTCAGCAAGTAATCCCAGCCGAGTGCTGTGTTTGTGGAGGAACCCGTCGGGGGTCGATACAATCCTCCCAACTCATCGTCACTGGCAACGAGTGTGCTCATAGAGCCGCGATAAGACGAGTCAAACCCGTCGTATGACGGAGGCGCAATGTTATTCTTGTTGCTAATACTGCTATTACTTCTTCGACCTTCAGGCTCTCCTTGTTTGTACTTATCTCCTGCGAGACTCGCATTATCGTACTCGATCTCCGAGCATGTGAAACTGTCGTTACCACTTTCATCCGTGGTTGAGGAACTATGATGCGTCTCGGGGACAGGTGAATGATGCATGTGTGAAAGGTGGTTAGGCACTGTGCCTCTGGGAGC
>NBZA01003099.1:17521-33037 GCA_003054995.1 Aleochara bilineata
GCTGCTCGCATCTCAAAGTATCCTCTGCTGCTCAGCGCAGAGCGCTCGCTGTATAATAATTCCGATAGAAGGTAATTCTATTGGAAAATTGGCAGCCGCACACGCACGTGCAAACTCCGAGGGGATTGAGCGAAACCGCGCAACTGGAAATTATATTAAAGTGTTCCATCTACGTGCGTTATAGCTATCTACGTGCTCCTATCGCAATGTGCGCTGCTTCTGCCTCCACCGCCGCCGCTTCACCGACGGCAGCAGCAACGAATCATCTCCCTGCGGCTTAGCGCACAAAACAAAGTTACATTTCGTCGGCACAAATTAAATTTTAACGGAACGTAATTGAACGCGCGGAGCAAGCGAGCGAATGCCGTCTCGGCCGAGCATTCCCTGCGTATTTTATGCTTAATACATACAGCGACCGCAAATAATTGTAACCCTTTTCGCTGTTTCCTGCTCGATCAACAGATAATCCAAACTCTCTTACCTACCACCCATCATTCAAACACACGCGCCAATGCCCCAGCATTCAGCCTCGCTTTCAAGTACAAAACGCAAAAACCTGCACGCTCTTTATTTGAACGCGCTACGATTTATAATGAATGAGCAAGCTCGGTGCGCCCCAAGCAGAGCAGAGCGCGTGCTGCTTTTAAGTAATGCGAATCATCGCCGCTCACTTATTTATTCGCCAGCAATTGATTTCGGCGTGCTCAACATCATCTAATCGTGAATAAAGAATGCGCGCCGATATTTAAAGTCGCGTAGCGATATGTGTTTCGGGCTGTCGTATTTGCTCGCCGCCTGACAGCAAGCAACGTGGCGGGAGACGAGCTCGAGCAGCTCCCTAAGGATTGTTCAGGGTCAAAACAAGTGTCAATCGATCAGACGAGAGCGCCTGCCGGACGCGGACAGAACGTCGAACGAACAAGGAGCGTTCGTTCCGCATTTATTCGGGGCATTATTTATAAGCTGGCATGCGTGATGGGTGAGTGGAGTCGCTTCCCTGTTTGGACATACGATATCTTCAGTTGCAATTTGTTTGAGTCGTGTCTTTTTATTAAAACGCACTGACACAATGAATTCCTACTCGCTTTCCTCCTCATCGCTGAAATATGAACTCTTCTTAATCTTTTTCCCAGTAGTTCTTGTGCTATCACTTGAGTTAAACTGTTCCTTGTACTTCTCTTGCTGCAAACCAAATACATATGAAGCCTGAGGTGATGTTTTCTTATAAATGAAGAATTGGTTGTTTACCTCAGCAGCAATTGCAGCACTCAATGTCTCACCATCTTCTTCAAACTCCTCCTCGTCACTTGCATCTTGATGTGAGTCTTCCTTCTTGCAATCTGTTTGATCTTTTACTTTGCGTTTTCTTTTCTTTTTTGGTGGTGGCTCTCTAGCCCCAAGCAAATTTTTAGAACACGCATAACTCAAATGTCCCTCTTCCCGACATTCATAGCAAAAACTTTTATTTGGATATACGCGTTTCTTTATAAACTCTGTACTTCTGCCATTGTCCTTTGCAATACTGGACTTCAATGTCCTTCCAAAGAAATCCTTTTCATTTGTTGCCTCAACACACTTGATTGCATCCTCTGGGTGCAAGAATAAGATAAAAGCAACGCCTTTACTCTTTCTAGTAAGTTTATCCTTTACAATGGTAACTCTGAAATATATTAATTGTTATTCATACTTTTATTATCTGTTTGTTAGTTAATATTGAATATTACTTGACTATTTTACCATATTTTTCAAACAATTTATGAATATCGTTGTTCTTGAGATCATACGGAAAATTAGAAATATAAACAGTACTTTTACTTGGCGCTACACGATTTGCCATTTTTGTTTATCAAGGAAGTACTAACAATTTATTTAATTTAAACTTTTGTTTAAGATTTGTCTACATTTACAGGTTAGATTTGTTTCACTAAATCTTGAAACCAATACGTGGTCTGCCATCTATACATTTTCTAACACAGTAATCCAGATGCTTACAATACTTCTTCTTCTTTGTATAAATCAAACTATATACATTAATATTGGTTTAATTTGTGCTTCTATAGATTTTATTTGTTATACTTAGTAAAAAAACAATAACATAATTATTTGCGTTAAGTTACTACTTCGTACTTTATCTAGTAGATGTCGGTTAAAATCGTAGTTTAATTTTTTTTAATTTCATTAAAAAAGTCCGAATGTAATCTAAGACTCTGGTTTTAAGGAGTTACAGTGATATATATGATTTTTTTGTAACTTAATGCGTATTAGAATACGTTTGTTTTACGAAGAAAAAAGGCATAGTGGGTACACCGCCCATTTCATTTGCAACCGTATTTATTCGCCGTGTTTGGTTACGTCTGGTCAACGCAGTAGCTGTAGGCTAGTCAACAAGCATTAGTTAATATTCAACCTTTTTTAGATTATTTCGGTATTGATTTAAGGTGGGTAAATGTGTTAGAAGCTATATACTTGAAAATTGAACGAGTGTCGTGAAAATCAAGTGGAATATTTTAATAATTGTAGCTGATTCTTGGTACTAAATTGTGGTGCTATTTTAAGAAGTTAGTGATATGAGCTCATCTAGTTGTATTAAATAACATTGATGATGCATAAAGAACAGGCCAGTATTTATGCGAACGTTTATATTACATGTAATATGTTTTTTATAGAAAATGGCAGATCCAGGATTTCCCAGCCAACACACGACAACAACCACTGTTACTTCAAACACAACAGTACAGACTAATATAAGGTATGATCCTGCCTACATTAAGACAATTCCAGGGATAATTAAAATTATACAAATTGTGAGTAAATATTATGATGTTGTTGTTCATTATTACGAACAATTGGCATTTTAGGTTTTGAATCTCCTTGGATTTATATGCATTGAGGCAAGTGGTGCATTTTCATATGCATCTAGAGGAACATGGTTCAATTTTGTAGCTATGACTGCATTTTGGTTCACTGGCATTTTACTAGCATTCTACCTCTTTCATGTGATCGAAAAGTTCTTCAAAATTCCTTGGCTTAAAATTGAGCTGGGCTTTTGTGCAAGTTGGACAGTTCTCTACTTGATAGCTGCTTGTTTAGCAGTTTCTTATGGTGTCGAAGCTTATAGAGTTGCTGGGGTAAGCGCTTTTTTATCTCATTGTGTGTAGGTTTTATCTTATCTAAATATGTTACAGTTTTTTGGTTTCTGTGGAATGGTTGCATATGGTTACGATGCATTCTTGAAATACAGAGCAGTGCAAAATGGCGAATTAGCTCAAGGGGAAAGAGCAATTAACAAACAAACAACCACAATCACAACGCCAACATACTAAGTTGATATTGCTTGCAATCTTAGAGTATTTAAGTGAAGACATATTAAGCTTGATGCACTTTTCTCATATGTTTATAAGTACAATTGCTTTACACTGAGGTGTTCATATTTACCTGACAATATTGAGTATGCGATGTTTTGAGTTGTTGATGTTGGTTTGTTTAACAAATTAAGCAAGATTTCACAAGTTATTCTGTTAATAGTTATCACGAGTTAACGCAACGAGTTTTAATTACATATATAAGAAAGTAAGATTAATTGATAATTGTAATTCATGTAACCATATTTCAAATCGATGTAATATGTTATTTTTTATTGTTCATGTTATCGGGCATTTTTACCGTAATTCGCGTCGATAAACAATAGTTAGAAAAGTGTCTGTCTACCTTCTGGAGTGCTCTGAAGTAGTGAAATATTTTATTGTATTTACTTCTGATGATATCAAAAAGTAAGGACCAAATACTTTTCTTAAATATGTACATGTATATCTACATCAAATTATATTGAAACTTACAAAATGTGCACATGTTTGTAATAGTTCGTGCAGTATTTAAATATGCAATGTGGAATTCTGATTAAAATACACAAACTTAAAAAAATCGTTGATATTTTGCTGCANNNTTTTAACAATGCATACAAAGGTATATTATAACCAAATCAAAAATGATTAATTGAATATAGCCAAACGAGAAATCAAATCGGGACGAAGATGAATCATACACTCCACTCAGAATTTCATTAATGAATGAGTTATATGGATGAATAAGTTTAAATCTTGGCATATCATCATCACATGGTAAAGCAAGCCCCATTAATTTGTTTTCACATATTAAGGGTGTGTACGGGTAATAAGTGCAACTTTGTTCTGCTCTTGTTATAATTAGCTTGTGAGCCCAAATGATATACTGAATGTGGTGAACAATTGTCTGCTGATGATAGATACTTTTTTTCTTATCACGAGCATAGTGTATTGTTATGCACGGCACTGATATATTGATATGGTGTGTTCTTTTTGATACTTCAATCGGTGCAATTTGAAACTTGCTTTTGATTGGAATTGGCTTTTCAAGGTGAAACATTGAAAAGGTGGTTTTCTCGTGACGATACATTCGGTCTACAGTTATCTGAAGTCCTAAGCAATCCTTTTTCTGCAACAGAAAGCTTCCAAGGCATGCAGTACTTGAAAGTATATCATCCCATATTTCGTCAATATCTATAGGTTCTGTCAGTATATGACTTCTCGAAAGAAGTGTGCCCCCAAAGTATTTTTTGCGTATGTTATGCTTTTCTTCGTAACTTATAGTTAGGTACATATAATAAGGAATAATCGTAACATTTTCTTTAACTTTTTCAGTAGTTGCTTTTATAGTAGAATCTTCTATTTCTGTAGATGAAGATGTAGATGTGCTCCACATAATATCATTATCAATTAGTATATCTGGTGAAGATATTATAGGCGATATTTCATTAAGAATAAATACTGTTATAAAAAATAACCGGTAACTCCAGATTGTGGGTAATTTTAACATTGTATTCAATATGACATTTAATGAAATGTTATTAATGATTTGTCTTCATTCGTATTCCAGTATAGAGGTTATTAAACAATATTTTATATCAAAGGTTCTTTTGTAAATTACCTCTGAACTAATTAAGATACAGCTTTGCTGTTTTTTACATACGAAAGTACGTTTAATTATCAATATTTATGTTGTTATACCTTCTTAATTATTATTAATTATTATATCTATAGGTTATTAAATAACTAAGTCAGAATTGATTTAATAAAATTGTTGATAATTAGGTACATACTTTCTTTCAAAGCTATAATGAGGTCTGCCCGCCCACATTTTTATATTGAAATAGATGTATGAGTATTGATTACCCATGGTTTGATTAATAATGTTTCACATAAGGCCGTAGTTTTTTTTGCATAGTGCATAGTTTGCATAGTGACCATATTTGCGCTGGCATTGCGTAAGTACGTGACGGGAAACTACTTGCTTTGTAGCACCTATTTAATAAACACATTATTATTCTATTCTATTACTACTATTAATCTATTATTAATCGATTCTTGGTAATTTTATGTAAGTGCTTTACAAGTTACTGCGAATTAAAGTAACTTGATTAATAATAGAGTTTTTGCAATTAACGTTTTTTATTTTTAGTAGATATTAATTTTACACAACATTGATTGGTATGGCCATCTACTGATCTACTAATGTATGCTGCAAGCTGTTCGATAGAAAACTGCGCTATTTTGCCGAATACAGAACGTATACAACGTGTTTCCAAAGTTTTTCTGTTGTAGTCAAAAATATGTTTATAAAGACAACTATTCCTAACTTGTTTTTTAAAGCCAATAAAATATACGACAAATTTGGTATACTAAACTAGGCCTTCTAATTTAAACAACATATTCAGTGAGTCTTCAATAATTTGTTAGTAATTTTTACATAATTACTTTTTGTTCTATTCTTGAGCGCTGTGCTTTAAATACACTCTTGGTTCATCAACAGTAGTTAATATCCTCTGGTTTGCGTTTGAAACACTTGGAGTCTGTGAAGAGCAGAATTACTCAGTTTTTTAACCACTAACTAAACAACAACATCTTAGTTAATTTTTCCCTTAAATGTCGATCTAGCGATCATCATGTTCTGGCTGTGGCCCTTCTTCCTTTCTTTCTGTTCTGAATTACAATCAACATAATTCTTCTTTTCTTTTTCTTTTTATTATGTTTAATAAATATATTAAAACTTAATAATGCTCTACAGTCATTTTAAATATATTTTCCAAAATATCGAACTTTCTTATTATTAGAATAATAATATAACTACTTTTAAGAGAATTTAAATTACAGAAAAATGTGCAAATTGCATAAACCTGAAAACGTGAAAAATAAATACATTTGTTAAAAAAACATTCGTGTCTTATCAAAAGTTAGTATTTTGTGTATTTTCCTATAAATATGTAGTCTCATATGTATTTCTTAAAAATGTTACTTCTAATAATAACTAGTCTCGCTTTGCTCTGGCTTACGCAAGAAGTAAGTTGCAGCGAAGTAGTGCAATTTCGTTTAGTTGCAACAAACATAGCAGAACATGATGTTTTTGTGAACGATATTCCCTCTATGGATATATCCGCTTTGTCTGGTGAATCAACAATTAAAATTGTCGTTTTTATGCATGGGTGGCTATCTGATATGGACGCTCCCTACTGGTACCCTGCAACACAAGAAGCTTTTCTGAAACGAAAAGAATGTTTTGTTGTGGTTAAAACTGGATATGGAGAGGCAGTCAAGACAACTTATTCATCAGCAATAGAAAATGTGCCTGCCATTGCAGCTGAAATAACTGAATTTACCTTCCAGTTAAAGTTGCGTCTTAAATCGGATACAAACACTGTTCAGAGTGAACTGGTAGGGCATTCTCTGGGAGGTCATATTGCGGCACATGTTGGAAGATCTTTAATTTCCAGGTCTTGTGGTGTTAATAAATTATTCGCACTTGACCCTGCTGGACCAGAATATGATTCAGAACCTGGAAATGATGGTTTAAAGAAAACTGATGCAGATCATGTAATAGTATTTCACACTTCATTGCTAGGAACAAGGCAGAATCGAGGTACTCACGACTTCTATTCCAACGATGGAACGATACAAGGTCTTTGCGTGCTTACGGCTCCAACATCGCACGTTGCAGCTGCATATTATTTCTATTGCAGTATTAATAATGAATGTTCTTACGTTGGTACTTTATGCAATGACTTCTCTAGCTATTTATTTAACAAATGTACCAACAACCAAAAAGCTGAGATGGGGTATAATATTGATGTAAATGTAACCCCTGGTCTATATTATGTAACTGTGCTAACTTGCGATTAGGTATTGAACAACTACAAGTGATGCTAATAGTTTAAACATTTCAATTAACTGATAAGAACCTTACTTACGTTAATGAATAACATTCTACCTATTAACCAGTACTAAATTAAACTATTATTAGAACAAATTCACATAACAGACAATTAATTAATTAGTGTTCTTTTTTAAATAGTATACTTATTTACTTTAGTAAATAATTAAGTTTCATTTTGTAAACAGAAATGTTTGAGATTACTCCCGACAGGCATTTGTTTACGTATGAGTTCCCGACATGTAGATGGCAGCTTATGTACTATACCAAATTAAATAAAAAACCTAAATTGTTTTTGTTCTCTAAAGTGTTTTGGTTATTATTGTATTGTCAACATCCAAAAGTAAACGTGCTTAAATATATGACAATGTCATTAAACGAATGCAAAAAGTGATAATTGCTGGTTTATTTTGTGAAGTCAGAAAAGCATTAGCGCTGTTTAGATAAAAGATTGAGCATGTATTGCATTTACGCCTGTTGGCGAGAATTATACGATAATACAGCAGAGCAGCAAACTGAAATTAATGTGGAAAAGAAAGCAAGACGGCCAGGCCAGCGCGCATACAAGAAGTGCAAACATTTGTTTCTACACGTAGGCAATTTGTCATCCGCTCGGAAAGCTGAAGAAATTTCTTTTTTGTTATACGTTTGCAGTTGTATTTTTAGTTGTCGGCTTTTTTTGCAGAAGAGTGACAAATAAGATAAATGCGAGTCACATTAAAATAGGGCCATTATTTATCGCATTACAGAAGCTATTTCGTTGCGCATTGTTTTTCTCTTGCTTCGTCTTTTCCAAATTAAATTGCGATAATGTAATGACACACTGGCCGGCCGGGTCTGTTATCTCCGGCTGAGAAAACTTATAAACTTTGACTATTTGTCATAATTCAGCCACCTTTTCATTGCTCCAGCTCCAGCTCCAGATGCTCCGGAATGCACTCACTCTTATCAGTTATCTATTATTATGAGGTGCGCTCCCATTCATCTCGCCAGCGGCACTTTGCGCGTCGTTTATTACTTATTATCACTTAATTAAGTTGAGTTACGGCGACAGATGGCAGTCGTTTATTCTCGTATCCAATGTGTACGCTGTTCCTTAATATTTTTCACCGCAATTTTCGCTTTCTGTATTTTGCGGTCGCCTTTGATAATGACATCAATTTACTTGCAATTGTCCTGAGCTTAGGTGTTAGCTATGCTTCACTTCAGTCCAGTCAGACAGGAGCGTTGTGTTTGTTTGTATTGGTTTAATGGTTTGAGCGAAATGTGTGCATGACGCAACAGTGAAATGTAACTGCCTCAAACATTTGTCATTTCATACATGTGGGTGGCCGATATGACGCCGGCATCTGTATGTGTTGATGGCTTAACGCTTCTGTCGCCAATCAACGTTTTACGACACGACACGCTCGAGTACCATAAACCTATTTCCTCTCGTTTCTCGCTATGCTGCCTGCATCGCAACTTTGCTCCTGTGTTATCCTGCTACATAGGTACATATACCTCACCCTCGAACTGTTTTCAGTCCAAAAACATCAAACATTGTGTGATTTTTACAGGTGAATCTTTATAATGAGTTTCTTAACTCATAAATCGTTAAAAGTGTCTGAACTAGAATCGATTAAGGAAATAGAAATCAGGACGCAGAAGACGATGGCAACGATGGCGACATCTGCTGCTGGTGATAAGTTTTACTCTGGGCGCGCGGCGAAAAAGTCCCATCAGCAAAGCCCAACCGCCAACTGATAAGAATCGCGCAATAAAACATCAGGACACGTTCGGGATTAACTTCGAGTTGGACTATTTTTAAATCGAGTGCGCAGCAGGAAAAAGAGCTTATTAGAACTGCGATTTTATATCGGAAACACACGATTCTGTTTCATACTATCAATTATCCAAGGCGATAAAGCACCGACAAGAGACCGCTCTGAGGAGAAACAATTCCGCTTATGGCCAACACGGAGCGATTCGCTTTTAATAATAGAAGCGTTGAAATTGCTCCTCGCTGAGCATTTTCTCATTCTTTTTTATTCAAATGCTTATTCAGCAAGAAAAATTATTTGCGCTGTTATCTCTTTGTTTGTACTGTTTGTAAATGAGAAGCAGATAATGCGAAACAAATGGCAACGATTAATATCAATCATTTCATACAGAACCACATAGAAAAATGAAAATTAAAAGTGAAATGGTTAATTGAGGAAAAAGTGCCCGAAGGCAGCATGGCACAATGAAGTATTTGGATGTGTACGTGCCTCGAGGGCATCCCGATAAGTTCCCAGCGGCGCACTCTGATAAGCGATATCATTATTTAGTTCGCATTGGCGCCGCGCGACGCTGCGCGTGATAAACGATGTGCTATTTAAATTTACGTGCGTACGCAATGTACGTACGAGTAAGTATAGGTGGATCTAATCGTGCGAATAAACGGAGCCATTTTATGATACATTAGTTGCAGGTGGCTGCGAAAATTTTGCGTGCAGAAATAAATTCGATTAATTCGTTCGTGAAACTAATGAAAGCGCAAGCGCGAGCTCGATGGATTTCGGATGGAATAAGGCAATTCGTCTAACGTTTTTGCTTTCACGCTCCTCAAGGAAATGATGATGAAGAAGAAGAAGAATGATTGCGCGAGTAACGCAAATGTGTTTTTCTTCGACGGAAAACTAATAACAAAATCGCTTAGAATTGCTTCGATTCGCCAACTCATTTCACTTCTGCTATTCAATCATAGCATATAACCAAAGAAGAGCAAAGCAAGAAAGTAAGTAGTTTTTTCTTTCCAAATGTTATTTAATACTTACTTGCCTTTGAAAAAATAAAAATAACAGTTGGTTGTTACGTTGTCAGTCATTTGTGTTTTGCTACTGTTGTTATAACAACAAAGCATCAGCGTCAACGTCAGCTGGAAAGGATAATAGCGTTTGCATTTTGTTTTTCTCGATGAGTATTTATTCCCGCCCAGCTTGTGCCGCTTGTGCTTGCATAATGCAAGGATGCAGACAGGCAGCAAGCAGCAGGCAATAACGAGAGATGCTACATATACATAGCTGGCTGACGCTCCTGTCTTCGTCGGTTCGTTAGCCGGCTGATATGACGCCTGCTGGCGGCGGCGCTTGCTTGCTTGCAGCCGGGAGCAGAAGCTGTGCTTGGCTTGCGGCCTTTTGCGCAGTGAAAAATAGGCAGACAGGGCTGCCATGGCAACATTGCTTGCGCTATTTACGCGAAACTTTTACAACAGCAGCCGGCATATAGGTTAGCAATTTGATTAGAAGATAAGAAGGAGCGGGAGCGTTTGAGGCGAACTCTCGATTGGCACAGCAAGCGACGCGACGGCGAACGGCGGTAGTCGTAGAATCGAACAAATCTAGCAGAAAAAGGCTCACTGCGTTCCCATTCAGTTCACTTCGGTTTGGTTTGGTTTGATCGGCAATGTGTAGCTCAAAATCCGCATACATGCACGTAAAGAAGCCATGTTTACCCGGGTTAATTCTCTTTGACAATGAAGTAATCCCGTAATCCTTAAATCTGCGCCAACTACATCGCGTTTCTTCATTCTTCGTTTATACGTTTGTTCATTCGCTGGCTTCTCCTTCGCTGCGTCGGCGGTTCTTTTGGATACTTAACTAGCGTTTTTTTTCGAAGAAATTGTAACAAAATTTCAAGAAGAAGAGCACTTTTACATAGGTGCATGCAGTTTAATACAATTGATGTTAACTGTTAGATGTTTGTTACTACGATTGTCTTCACTTAATCAATAGTTCTATATTCCATCTCACCCTTATCTTCTTCTGTTTGAGTTATTGTTCATCTGATGCGGGCGATGAGGGAAGAAACGCATATTAATGATGCAAATTAATTCAAGTGTCTATTTGAAATATTGCTTCATCCAACAGAAAATTTAGTATTGAATACTTAGTTCAAAATATAATTCAAAACTACATACTTAATCACATATGTGGGTAGATTCTAAGTCAAATTTTGCTTTAATTGAATATTTAAATGTTCTGCAATAGTTTGAAACTGCAATTTCCGTCTGCTAGTTTATTTAATTGAAGCACAGTGAAAGTAAATAGAGAATATAATTCAATAGTTCCCAATTGAACCACACTGTTAAATTGTCACTACCATCGCTTAAGAGAACAACATTGCAGACAATTTACAATTAACTAATTGTGCATTGTAAGTAATAATAATTAAAAGGTAAATTATAACAAAGAAATTGAGAAAATAACATTTTAGTTTAAATTTTGGTTAGTTTTTGGTTAATTGCACAGCGCAGCGCACAAATGAACAAACAAAACGAAACTTGGACAGAAACGTACACGTACTCGTCCTGCATTCGGTGATTCGATTAGGACGTGCGCGAGCCTAATTATTAAACCGAATTATTCAAATTCACTTATTTGCAAAGTTTATATCATTCGCAAATTATCAAATTGTTATTCGTGGCCAACGCGAACGCGAATACAAATACGAACGAGCTTGTCGTTTATCATCCAGCTTCACTGGCAAAAACTGAAAACGCTCATAATTATTCTTGCGTACTCTGGATTTGGATTTGCACAATGCAATTATTAATTTGCTCATTAATCTCGCAATTATACACAATAATTTCGCCGAGCATAACGCACTAATAAATGTGTTTTAATTAATTTTGTGAAATAGATGCATATTCAATCAACTACCGCACTATACTTAGTAGATTCTACTATATTTGCATTATTTAATTAATGAATGAATTAATGAAATTGTTTATAAAAAGTGTGCCTCCTACAGCACTATTGCCGTTTAGACGATGTCGAACTAATGCCAGCATTACTCTCTCAGGAAATACATCGAGCGATTTATAAACAAAACCGCCACCGCCTCAGTTGCCGGCGGCCGCCGTCGGCGTGACAAATGCTCCGGTACGGATTACACTTAATCAGCGCGACGTAAAAAGGCATCCAGCCTTTTTTTGCGCGCCCTCTTTAGCATCTACAAATTGAACGCGCGCTCTGCTTTTTATTTTGCATGTTGCAACATGCCTTGCTTGGGCTTGTTGGGTAAGTAGTTCCATCCAGTTGCGAGTAAAAAGCCGCAAGTTACAAATTTCCAACTTAGCGCAGCCGACAGCGGCGATTTTTCTGCGGCCTATCGGCCGGCAATGAAATATGGATTAGTTTATGCTTTAATTAATACGAATCGTCCCATTATTAATGCAATTTGATTTCGAATTGCTTGCCTGCATGTTTGGATAATTTCGAGGAGACAATATAATTGTTTAACGCGCTCGCTCGTCCGTACTCCCGTATTCCGTTCCGGGAATATGAGCCACTGCATGTAAATCAGACTGGGAAGTGGTCCAGCTGTAAACAATCGACTGGGTGTTGGTCATTCCCCAGGCAAAGTTCAAATTATGTCCATCAAACGCACCTAAAAACGCACAAGTCATAATTTCTTTGTACATTTTCCATGTGCACAGTGCAGCTTTGCATAACTGTTTGATGAATTTGTTGTGTTCGTTAAAGGATATTTGCGTGTTGAACTGGATGGAATAGAATAGTGGCATAAATCGGATTTGGGTGCGATTCGCATGAATGCACGCACTACAATATTCAATTCACGCTGCTATATATTCAGACTGTACACAACCAGAAATACAGTCATGTTACTGTGTATCCGCATGCATCTGCTCCTGCTCCTGCGCTTCTTAACGAAATAAAGCTTTAACAACATTTTATAAATGTCCGACAAACTTTTTACATGCATCCCAACTTGTCCGAAACTATAACAGTTGGCCGAATGCGACGGGCAGATGAGAAATGTGTGACCTAGTGTGTGTCCATCTTAATGAAAAATACAATAATATCGTGCTGTTGGCACGCTCTTACTTTACTCTCCTCGATGACTTTACCCTGCGGGACGCTGGCGCTGCTGCAATTTTTCTTTTGTTGCCTTTTTGTCTCTTGCGTCTTGGCAAAAAAAGTGGCGTAATTGTGCGCTTGTGTACGCATCTGTCTCCGCCTTCGTCTGAAGATATCTCCAAAAAAGTCGCCTGCAATAAACATGGCTCATATTTTATCCGTTAACTCGGTTAATTCATCTGGAAATTGCCGGCTGCAAGTATATTTATTCGTTGGTTTGTTTGTAATTCCTTCAAATAACAAGTGAGTATGGAATATGTTCCTAGATACATTAGGCAGTCCAGTCGTTAAGGAAAGTTGAAAGAGGGCAGCAGTGCGTCGAGGAAATGTGATAACGCATTGCAATGCATTAAAGATGCTGCCGGTCTTAGCGTAATGAAAGATAGCAAGTTTTCCCATTAACGGAGCGCCGCGGCCTCGTCGGCCGAGTGTACGATGTAATCAAGCAACGAATTACATTATAACTGCATGTTTCGAGGCCGGGATGCGAGATGCCAGCGATGGGAGAAACAAAGGGTTGCTTCACTTGACTCTTTACTTGCTGGGCGCTTTTCTAAAAGGTGAATTCTTAATATTGCAAAGAATTTTAAGTATTTACTGGAAATTCTTACCTTCGGATGGGAATAACTCATAAAACAATAATTCTTTGCTTGATTTGATCTAAATATTTGCAATTGTTGTGTTTACTTTTTCTTGATGACTTTTCATTTCTTCTCTTTCTTTTTCATACTTGTATTTACCTACAAGGAATGTGAAATGCATGAGAAATGTTGTCACAAGCATTATTTTCACGTGTGGTTTCAATTTAAATGCAAAACTTTTCGTGTTTTCGTTCATTTTAAAGGTTAATTTGTCGAGTAGTTATGTCAAACGTATTATAGTACGCATTTCACCACTAGATGTCGTTATATTCTTTGTTGCTTTTTTATGTGCGAAAGCAGACCAAACATTTTAGAACTTACGAATAATATAAGAAGTATTTGCCAAAGGAATCACTAGGAATGCTGGATGCGGCAGCGCAACCGGAAGTTTGTATTCAAAGTACGCGCGCGTCGTGTGAAGAGTGAAGTGCTTCTTTCGGGTGCCTAGATCGTCTGCGTCTTCAGCGTGAAAGGATTCTGGAAGCAGCAAACATTTACTTCTAGTTTTCCACATTGCACTTGCACTTGAAGCGTTCGAAGAATATTTTGATTTCCACATACTTACCTACCTACCAGCGACTCAAAAGAAAGATACTTTATGGAAATGCATCTTAAAGAGCGCCATCACCACTACACAATAGAAAACATTTAAAATTCAAAATAAATTCGAAAAAATAGACTTGCTTGCTTTGCGCTTGAACGCCAAGAAGTGTAATAATTTTTCGCGCCGCCAATTTTTGAGACGGCGAAACATTTTGTAAGTGCCTGCCGCCGCTTGGCAGCGTTTTCGTTAACACCTGTGGTCTCATTCGGTGATTTATTAACGGTCGCGGTGTGTTTTTTGCACGCGCACTACGTCACTTCCACCACTGAGGCCGGTGAATTATTCGCAAGACCTGAATAGCAAGCATGTTCTTTCTGATGAAAGTGCATTCATTCCTTCTGGGGAGGTCTATTTTATGTGTCATCATAGCAAAAGAGCACAAGCACGAGCACAATTTCTATTTGATCCTATTATTTTATCATCGGAATGCATCTCGTTGCTCTGGCGAAGCGGCGCGGCGCACACGGGCACGTCCGCCCGTAAAATAAGTGCAAATCCCTTCATTTGTCTTTATGAGCGCACAAAGGACTTAACTAACGGCCGGTGCTTCTTGGACATACTGTCTGGTAGCCCCTAATCAACGGCCACCCTCGAAACGAAGTTTACTATCATTGACACTCGTTCTACGCTTGCGCTTGCGCTGGCCTTTAGTCTTCCTAATCCCTGCCCGGAATTTATCGTTCTTTGAAGGCTTTTTTCTTTTGCACAAGCGTCGTTGTCAGTGATGATGTGATTCCTTGACCGTCGCTTTATTTTTCCGCGTAATCCGCTTTACAATCAAGCTTTTTGTGATTCATCTGGTTTACTTTTTGCCTCGGTTGCGTTGCTCATGAGTGAAATTGATTTCCTTGAGTGTACAGCATACAACAATCAAGTTCCAAGTATACTTCTTTAATTACTTCGGCGAGTAAACACACTCGAAACACGAAACACGCTCAGACGGAGTCACGTGCCTTATCAGATACCTCTTGGTAATAATTACCAACTTCAACAAGTTCAAGTTCTATCAGCGCTCAAGACGTTGATTTGCCCGCAGTATCGCTACTCTGCTGGCTGCGTTTTTCAAACAGTTTAGTCAACCGAGTAAGCAAGCAAGCAGAGGTTTTATTAAACGAAGCAAACGAAT
>NBZA01003100.1:0-16032 GCA_003054995.1 Aleochara bilineata
AAGAGCAAGACAAGATGCTCAGGCGCTCACGAGGGTGGAACAACAAGCATTATTATCGTCATTATCAGTCAGTCCTCGACGCAGCTCTTATTGATAAGAAAAAAGAATACCATGATGAATAGCACACAGGAACACAAGAGATTTATCATAAAATGCCATATAAATAAATGAAAAGGCAATTATACGTTCTGTTTCCGGCAGACGTTGACATATTTACAAACGAAATGAAAACGCATTTTCCGGCAGACAAAACGCTTGCTTGAATGTTAATTGTGCTAATCGAAAATGCTGGCATGTATTTACGCCCGAAGCGTTTATTTTTCCTCGGCGCGTAATTGCGAAGAGGCCAAACGTTTACACGCTGCAGCGAGGCGAGGCGAGACGCGTCCGATTAATTAATCAACATATTGTTTGCTCTTTGATATTGCACATTCGTAGCCGCTGCTGTAACTGCTCCTGCCATCGGCGTCAGAGCCGTGGGTTGTGCGATTATTTCATTAGAAACCCTTTGTACGCTTCTAACCACTTTGATATCATCTCTGCGCTGACAGAACGCAGCGGTGAACGGCGAGCGGTGTAACCGGATAACGCATAATCCTGCCTTGGCGTATTGCACTTTTCTCTCGCTGCCCCCTTTGCGGCGTATACACAGACAGATATATTCCGAGTGGATAGGCTATAAATCAACGGCAATACTTGGCAAAGCGTAAAAATTGCATATTTTATAGAATATCCAAAATACACCAGCCCAGGATTCGTCCGGCGGCGATATAAAATACGTTCTGGTTTTACAATTTGATATGCATGTAATTTCATCCAGCTCTTGCAGAGACGCAGAGAGGCGTACAGAAAACCGACTGAGAGTTGTGTGTCCTTAGACATGTATGTGCCTCCGGTCCTAGCTTCAGTCCCAGTCTGGGTCTGCTGTAAGTATGCAATTTTATCCGGTGTTCATCCGTTGCCGCCATCCACTTTTCTTCAAATACCAGTGATCCAAGAGCAGCGGCACCGGCACCGGCGACGGAATTTATGCGCTTTTACCAATTCAATATTGCGACACTCTTTATTTTTCAAAACTGAATGTCCTTCCTGCATGCGCACTCATTCACCGCCAGCACATAAATTCCACATCAACTTGTCCTCTTTCCCCTCCTCCTTTCAAATGAACACTCATAAACTTGCGCTTGCGCCTGCTATTGCGAGTACAAGTTTATTGTGAATAAATAACATTCCAATTCCAATCTCAATTCGAAATTCATTTCTATTCTCTACCAAACTTTTGCTATTGCCATGAATTCTATTCAAGAGCGAGAAAAATACAGACAGAAAGCAATAAGAAAGCATAATTTAATAATTTAAACAGGATAACGCATTGGTGCATGTGTCTGCGCACGATGCCACAAATCATAAAATAACACGCGCCCGGGTTGTTTTTGTTGCGTTTAGGTTTACGTTTACGATTGCCAGGCGGAGAGAGCAGCGAAATCTCTTAAAGTCGCATTGTGCGAATGCAAAATCCCGGAAATCCAAGGCGGGCCACGCTGGGACGGGGCAGTGCAATGCCGGATCCCATTCAGAGTGCGATCGGATTTCGGGCTTCGTCAGGCGACGCGAGCCCGTCGTATGTGATTTTCTTTCTGCACTTCGTGCTTTTCTTTTCTCTTCTTTCGCGTCCTTCCTTGCCTCCGATGATATTTTGCGATTGCACACGCTCCACTTATGAGAGATCCATATAGGATATCGTTTCGTGCGCGTACGACCATCTCTGTATCAGCACCAATCTATAGCGAATCCTGTTTATAAAGCAACCGAACGCATCCGATTTTCCAATGCAAATAGAAGCAAATTTTCGTCCGGATAAACAAGATGATCCTTTTATATCCTATTATACTCTTAGATTTGGACTCATGTCCCTGTATCATCCTGTCCAGGCCTGGTCTGTATGTGTTTAATTGCTGACCAATGATGAACCCCAAACCCTAAGCCCTGAGGTTGTTTAAATTTCACGAAAGAACACGAATAAAAGTCAATTTTCCTGCGGACGGAGCAAAGCACATTTATGTTATTATCTAGTTACGTGGACAGACGGCGAGGATAAAACGTACGTGGGACAAGTCGCAGTGGGACCGTTGCAAACCGTGAACGCTGACCGATATGAGAACACGCGCTAAATAGCAGCGACACAAACGAGCCCAATTTACGAGCAACTTTTTCGCCATTGTGTGTCTGTCTTGTAGCAAGCAAGACGTGCCGTGCCCATGCCATGCTATGCTTTGCCATGCCAAGCCCGAAAGTACCTATATTTGCTTTTACTATGAACTGCCTGTCATGTTGCCGTTTTTACGCATTGGCCTATTTTTTGCTCTGGCCACACAAGCAGTACGCACGTTCGCCCACCGGATGGACAACAAGTGACAAATTTTCTTGTACGCCTGCCGAGACGCAGGCTATTTAATGGAATTGTAGTTGAAGATGTAGTAGTCGAAGAAGGACCACATTCATCCAATGCGAAAAGTTTTTGTTCAAGTATTTCCAGCAGCAGTGGCAGTGCCCTCGCCTCGAATGTCAGAAAGACATGAAAGAAGTTCGTTTTTTATTGAGCTACACTTCGTTTATATGTTGAAGAATACTTGACTGCTTGAAGGAGACGTAGAAATATTGCAAACACAAAGGAAGAAAATAAGACCGCCAAGTACAAGGACAATAAATAGAATAAGGTATAAAAATAAAAATATCAGTGTCCAATAAACAATTATTTTTTCTATTGTTGCACAATTTTATTATCAATTAAATATACTTATTGTTAAATATTTCGTGTTACCACGACGCGACGATACAGAAATACATTTTTGGCTTAGCTTTACGACTGACTGCGACTCAGAAGTGCCGAAAAGTAAAGTAAAACTTTTTATTAGCGCGGAAAACATCCAGGACTAGGCGTTTACAAGTCGTAAAAAAGCGATTGTCCTTTAAGGATCCGGCTCTGAATGACATGATAATTTCGGGGGAAATTTATAGGAATTCCAAGGCGAGCGTAATTAGCGCATACATTTCAGCCGACTCTGCTCTGACTCGGCGTGGCGTGGTATCGGTTTGTTATCCTTGCTCGGCGAGGAGTGCGAGTAGTGCGATGCGGTGGCGGCGTAGATGTAAGGTGGAAACTTTATTCAAAATTACAATCCACTTGTCTCATAAATCTTGCGCAAACATCTAATGCTACTCGAGGCGCGGCGGCAGCGCATCGAGTGGAAGAAGTTGCGCGAGCGAGTCAGCTACACCTTCCGGAAAGATAATTTCTTCGCGCAAGCCAGGGTGAAGTACTAGAGCCAGGCCAAGTCGAGTCTCTCAGCAAGTGCATATCCACCTTCTTCATTCCCACTCGTCCTCCTACTGCTCTGCTGCTGCCTCCGCCTAACAAATTAACTGCGCACAGCAACACGACGCCGCCGCCGATACGGGCACACATCGTCGAGTCAATATTTAACAATGACTGCTGCATAATTAACTACCAACCGATTGCGTCCGAGAACACGGAAAAACACAAAGAATGCGCAACACAACGCAGCGTCGGCTTATCAACGCAGATTTATAGCGGAAAAAGCGCAGCTCAGCGATCGGCAGCGGCGGCATCGCCTCTCTGCTCCATTAACCCGCGATTAGTGCCGGGAAAGTGTACGCCAGTGGCACGCAATGACCCATGGTGCGTTTTAATGGCTTCTCGCACGTGGAAAGCACGTTCAGAGCCGTGCGTTCGTTTGTCATTCGCCAATTAGCCTTGTGCTGCTCTGGTGTGTTCAGCTCTGAACATCACATCAAAGTGAGCAAAGCCTTTTTACATTCGCAATTAACTTATTTCGACTTTCACTGTACGTACTTATAGGTAAATGAGTTCACTTGACATTTGACTTTTAAATGTTTACCTTTATATTGGTCTATCGTTGTTTGGCCTGTGATTTTAAATTCTTTTTGACTTGCATATTTTGTTTTCATGCGTAAGCGCAAACGAAAGCGCAGCAGAATACAGCCATGCATTTAATGTCATTATAAAGTTAATGGCTTTACTCACTGGGTATAATTAATACATTTACTATTAGATATCGTGTGGCATGCGCCAGCAACATAATGAGTTTTGTTCGGGACGAAGGCGATAAATTTCTTGCAGCTCGCTAGAATCAGGATCAGGATCACAGTGAGGATGCGGATGAAAATCAGTAGCAGAACCAGAACAATACAGAATACTCTACATTAACCTCACATTAAATAGAAATAGAAGAGGAAAACTTTAAAAACTATGCAAATGACGTCAATTAGAAACTCATAAAAGTATCATTTTGGGCTGTGGTCTACTCTGGCGTGGTCTTTCGGGAAATTAGCATTATTCATATTCATATTCATTTATTCATTCATTCTCATTCCAGTGCCAGTGGCAGAGGCAGACGGTGACACTCCGAGGGCAACTGTTTGCGATGGTAGCTAACAAAGCGCAGCACATCGGTGACAATACCGCAGGATAAGCAAAGGAGTGTGGCGGCGCGATGAGTTGTTTGAATAGAAAATGGTTGGCGGACGGGCCTGGATGTAAAACTTGATGCATCTTCGCTGCTCCTGCTGGTAAAAGGTCGCAGGTGTTGTGGCGAAATGATGCCTCATAAATTTCCGGCTCGCTTACTTGGCGCTAGCGTGCGCTAAAACGTGCGCTTTTAAATTTGAATTTATGCAAATTGATTGAAATTGATTTTGCATTTTAGATTTTTATTCGCTGCCTTCTTCTACCTTCCACCTCCTCTTCAGTGCAAAATTGTTTCAACGAGCACCCGAAAAGAAACACTGGAAGGTGCTTGAGCACCTTGAGAAGATAAAGCATGAATTAAATTTCATGATAAATGCTTTTTGAAAGTTTGTTATAGGAAAATATTTGCGCGATTTATTAAAATAAATTACTTACCTAAAATTCTCAGCTGCTTTTCTCTAAGGCATTTGCGTCTTGAGTATATTTGCGTTAATATTAAAAGAAAACAGCCAAAATTCTCAATAAGAAAAATGTTTTAGGCGATCTGCGTCAATATTGGCCTGCTTTCCTTCCAGTACGAAGAAAAACTAAACTCAAATGCATACCACTCAGAAAGCCCAGCATAAGGACAGAAATTAATTAAGTTTTTCAATACGTTATTACGTTGCTGCGTATATTTTTCCTCCAAAAGCGTAACCAATATAAATATTAATCGCAAGAGTAATTGATGCTCTCAGAAATGATGATGAACTGCTCATGAAAATCTCATGATATAAAGAAACTAATTAATGATAACAGATAATTAATGAATTAATCAATCAATAAAAAATAGGCTTTTGATTAAACATTTGCTTTTCATTTTGTTTCTTTGTTTTATTTTTTTGGTTAAAAATGAACAAAATAAACCAAAAAAAGTGTCAGAAACAGAATCGTCAGAATTGATTTGCTTAATGGCAACGCTTACGCATCTTTTGAATTTTTGTTTGCCGAATTTGCTCTAACCCGTAGTACATGGTTATCTCATGTTGTTGTCATTGCATTGACGTGCGTACAGTACGTGTGCCCATCGATTGAGTGAGCTGTCATTCTTCAATTTCAAAGCGCATTATTGAATACACACCCCTGTCTGCTTCCCACACCAATGCTATAGCCAATGCCAATACAAAAGAAACAAAACCCAGAGATAAAAGATGCAAATTAGTGGAGTTTTTTCCACGGCTGCTCTGGAATTGCAATCGCAATCGCTCGGAATTAAAGCACTTGTCAGAGCATTAATTGCGACGATCGGTTCGTTTGGCCATTCTCGTTATCTCATTAAATGTTTACGACTATGTGTTCGTTCGTATTGAAGCGAAGTCGAACTTGAAGCAAACGCGTCGAATGGAAATCCGAAATTCCGAATTTCCTTCCTTCCTCCGCTCATTTATCGAGTCCGAGCCCAAGCCTCGTCCTTTCGGCGTCAATCGCTCTGCGCTGGTCTTTCTTCGTCTTCGCTAAGCCCTGCGTGTAAGTCCGGAACGTACAGACAATTTATTTCCAATCAAATAGAAATAATTAATTGCGAGAGTAGAAATGTGCGTTCACTTAATGCTTTAATAGTTTCTTTCATTCCCCGTTTCATTATCTGTGTTTGTGCTTTTAATCTTCATTCCACGTTAGAAATTCGCTGGAAAAATGTTGTTTACGACATGAATTCATTTATTCATTGAATCGATGTTTATTCGTGCCAATTTTTAAACCGCAAATAAGCAGCCAATTTCAGTTACTTCGGAAAACTATCAATAGGTGGATTTATCGTTGTTAAGAATTTCTTTCTTGCGCTGCGCTGGGATGCGTTCAAAGTTCGTCCGCGTCTGTCGTCTTGCTTTTATTCAAGACATTCAAACGCCAGAGACGACAGCAGCGCACTGTACTGACTTCGGGCGTCTTTCACATGAAATTTAAGTGACGGACATATGTAGTACAAATGTTTGAATAACTTTTTCTGCTCGGCATTGCTCTGGTTCCTGAAGCCCGTAAAACTTCTTTCTCTGCAAGCAAGCTTCACTTCCCATCCCATGCCTGCAGGCAAACACACTACACTCGCTGCAGTATTATGTCCCCGATCGAAAATGAATCAGACATGAAATCTGGATTCAATTCAGATCGATCAAAGTACATCAATGCGACAAATTGGCTCGTTTCCAAGACTCTAATACATGCCAAGATTCATTAGTTTCTTGCTTCTTGGTATGCTTTTTGCAATTTATAAGAACTTCACCTTAACACTAAAGTAACTTCTTTAATTTTAAGAAAATCTAAGATATTCCGAGACTAATTGTAAGATGCGTAGATGAAATAAGTAATACCGCCACCAGTTTCGTCCAATCCCCGCCTCGTCCTACGTTAAGACTTCGGCCTTGGGCCCGTCGCTGATCATAAACCGCAAGCCGTAAGACCTTCAAACGCTAGCTCGGTGGAAAGGCAAGAAGGGCAAAGGATTCCAGAGCATTCCACTATTGGTCTTGGTATTAGGTTTGGTTATGCCAGCAAAAAGCATGCACCGTCTTAACTCTTCCATGTGTTGCTGGATTACGTATCCATCGGCTTAAATAGCGGCATGTATTAGCGCTCGGAACGAACAGAGAGAACTACAAACGTGCAGTTTGATTTACAAATACTTGGAGAAGAACAGAACAACGCGCGACATCGCAAACAAATGGCTCTACATCCGTACCCTGTGCTTGCCTAAAGGATTCGCTCCCAGTAGTCTCTCCCTGCAGTGTTTAGTAAGATTTGCTTACTCGACGAAGACACTTTCAGCTAAAATATGTGATATCATCATTCCTGACTGTCTCTTATTGTTAAGTCTCAGTTTCACATTTGCATGCGGTTTTGTGCGTAATAGTGCTGAGATAAATTTAGCATATCCTCGAATTCAACTTTAAGAAAACTTGAATTGAATCATTCTTGTCTTGTCTTGCCTGCTCTCGCTTTGGCATTTTAAGACAATTTAATATAACAATACATTACATTAGATTGATGTGTTAATCAATTAAACGAAAAACCAGTCTAGACTGCACAGTTGTTGGTTGATTTCTTTCACTTGTATGAACGTGTTAACACGTTTCGTACGTTACGAGTATGTTTGGAATGACCAAAGAGAGATGATGATGATGAAGAAACAAGGCGCCTTAATTGAAAGCTCATTTCATTCCACTTCGTTGCCACTGCGTCAATCCTTATCCTTTTTTGCTTGCATTCGTAGGAGCACAGTAATATACGCAATATAATAATAGCACTTAATTGAATTTTACGAACGTCATTAAGTTGTCGCTGCGTAATGATGTCAACACAATGAATTTCATATAAATTTCGACCGGAAAATAAAACAGCGAATAATTATTTTACAACTGCTTTTAACATGCTTGGCCATATTTAATTTACTTCATTTCATGTTTATTGACTGAAAATAATTCAGAATCCTAATGGCATTTTCACGCATGCGCCTGTGAAACTAATCGAAAATTAAGAAAAAATAAATGGAAGAGAAGAAATATGTATGATAAGTAGAAAAAGCATCAACTGAAAAGAAAACGAGCAAAAAATTCCAGAATTGCAGGCGGGGCGGCAACTCCCCGGAGGATGAAAGGTGTTTTCCCAGGATCATTCAGTCCAGGATCGCATACACGCAGTCATAAAAAGTAAATAAAGGGACGCGTACAAGCGCCGTGTGATGATGATGATGAGCTCTTCTTGCTGCAAAGAGTTTGTTATCGAGAGTCGTCTCTAAAGATCTAAAGGGCTAAGAGGACGAGACGACTCAACTCCTTTCCCTTCTTAAGGGTACCGTAATTATTCCCGCGGAAACAAAACCAGACGCGTTAGGGGTGCTAATGCGTATGCCATGCGTGCATTTGAATAGCAATTCTCATAGAAATGTCGTGATTTAGCTTGATCTTAACAAATTTATTCTAAATCTTTCATTTTCTCTCCCGGTCTTCGTTATAATCTTATAGAATGGCTATTGGAAAAATATAGTGAAGCAGAAGACAAAAGGATAACAAATAGGACCAACTATAGCCATGGGACAAAGATGATAGGAGTGCAAGAAGTAAATACCGGGTGGGATGCCGCCGCTCCCGCGGCGGCTGAGAGCTCGTGCGCCGCGCCACGACGATCAATATCATCCATCGGGCGCGCCACTCGCTCCCACGCGCTCGGTCCCGGACGTGTGTACGGCCGCGGCGGCAGAGCCACCAGTGGCGGCAATTTCCCGACGCTCTAGAATGGGTGTTGTTGTTTGGTACTCGTGCTCTAGAGCATCGAATATCGCGGAGGCATCGGGAAAACAATGAGAGAATTGCGTCGCTCGCAATATTGCAAATGTGCACTGATGCCTAGACTCGCCCTAGAAGACTAGAAGAAAATGCCTTGTCTTATTCTTTGGTGCCTTGGTTTGCCTTGCCTTGCGATGCCCTAGTAGCAATTCGCAAACAACTTGTTTATCTACTTAAAAAACTAATTTTACAAACTAAACTTTTATATAATTCTATTCCCACTCTATTCACTCTATTTCTCCATTCAGAAAACACAATTCTCAATTCTAGACGTACTCCTTGCTAATTGACTTTCTAGAGTATCCTTATTCTTATTTGGTCCTTGATCAGACTGAATTTCTTTTGTTTTTAACTCTTTCAATTAGATTTGAATAGAAATCCATGAAATAGAATGAATTACATTACATGAATATCGTATAATTAATTTCATGATGTAATAAAATTTTTAATTAATCCACACGGCCCGAGTCATCCTTATCCTCATTCCTATCTCCATTTTCATCCTCATTTTCACACTTGCGCTTGCACTTGCATTTGCGATTACGCCTGGCACTTGTGTTTGCACCTCAAAGCAGTGGCAGCATTCGCACTGGTGCAGAAGCAGGAGCAGAAGGCTCAATTAATGATGGTCGTAAATTAATTTTATGCAACGGCACTTTTTCCACTCCGGGATGCATGTTGTTGCAGGGGAAGTGGCGGTGGGCACTCATCAAGTTTGAAAGTAAAGTAGAAGACGCTCGTAAAGAGCGCTGGGTTATTAATCGTCCGTGGAATTGCATTCAACTAATTGTTTTCTTAACGAGCTGCTATAAAGACACAACCTTAACTATTCTTCGATTTCCTTCACAAAAACTTATTTATAACCATTATTTTATTCTTCAATGCTTAAATTCAAGTTATATCGGGCAGTACGTACTACCTAATTGTTACCCAAGAGGTACCTACAAGAAGAAACTGAAACTAAACTGAACTGAGAACTGCGACCTAAAGACTGAGACCAGGGGGAGGAAAGAAAATTTATGTATGAAGAACACTTTGCTTGAGCAAAGTCAATTAAAACTTTCCAATTGGACCGATGGCATAAATCAAGCGGGCGTTAGCGGCGTGAAAGAAGAGAAATGACGTCGGATTTGTTTCCGCGTTTTGCCGCTCCGGCACCACCACCAGCACCCATTGCTTTCTTAAGTATTTTATTGCCAAACTCGCAGGCAGGGTGTCACTGTCTACAGTTCCGCTTGTGCGTTTATTTTGGTTATAATGCTATGAAATAACCGAATAATGCGTCTGCAACGCTAAGCAAACGAACAAATAGCAAACTTGATCCATGACCGGCGAGTAAACGAGGCAAGAGCAAAGAACCAGTAACAATATTAGAAATTCCACGGAATTCTCTACAAAGTGGAATGGAGAGCAGAGAGAAGACTGCATCCATTCATTCGCTGGGCGAAATAAAATTAATCTTCGCGCGCGCAGAGGGCGAGCATTAGTTGCCACTGAGACGTCTGCGTCTGCTAAAACGACGCCGCCGACGACGACAAGAAGCCATGGCAAAGGAGGAAGCAGTCACAAATTGCCTTCCATCCAATGCTAAACTTTTCGCAAGTCGGCTTCCTTCCACTGCACTGCTGTTGTATTCTTTTCATACGCAAATCATTTAATTAAAATTGGTGTGGAAATTAATCTAGTTTGCCTAGAGCAGCGTGAAAATTCATTCGAACGTACAGGATGGGATGAGGATGGATTTCGAATCCATGCTCCGCTGGGTTCTCCACAGAGCTGGAGGTACAAGGTACGGAGTTATTGATGGACTTACGGCAAGTCGTAGTAACGTTCCTCGTTAAGTCATTTACTTCCGAGCCCTTGCATTGCATTACCGCATATACATATGCGCCTTGAAACACTGCTGAAGACATTTGCCTGGTCCCAGGGTTGCGTTCCGTTACGCTGCGGTCTTATTTATTAATTAACACGGAAGCGAGCAAGGGCAGAGCAGAGCAGGGCGGCTGTTATTATTATGATTGCCTTCAGGAAAGGAAACAAAGCGAAAATTCACGTATGACATGGCAGAACCTTTCTCGGCCGGACGCAGTACAGCCGTTGCGTCTGTTTGTGTTTGTTTTCTTCTGCTTTGCAACTGTGCTAAACTGGCATACAACTGGGCATAACGGAGCGGTATTTGCATTTCATCTCGCGACCCGAACAAGGAAGAAAAGTTCAGTTGCAATGCCAACAACCAGTGTCGTGACGTACGGACCTTTCCGGCTGGCGCACCTTGTGCGCGCTCGTTAATTGCATCAATTTCAATTAAATTATAATTAAATAGGGGTCGCTGGCGACCGGCATTCCGCTGATCCGCATTAATTTTATGAATCCACGATTGCCAAGGCCTTTACGAATTTCGTTGCGGTGTAATTTCATTTCTCCAACAACCTTTATTCCATTACGCAAGATATATGCGCTATCCTATTCTCAGAACTGCACTGAATCTTATCGCATTGTCTTGATCTTTCTGATCTCTGACGGAGGAAGAAATTAATGCTAAGCGCTTGTAAAAATGCTAAAAGCAGTCAGAAGAACAACTTTATTTACTTTGCCGAGTGCCGTACCGTCCGGTAACATACCGTACGGTGACGAAAGGCACTTTTAGTTAAAAGTGTTGAATTTGGTTAGGTAATTATAATTAACACTTTATAATTGCGAAATTTCGAGCAGGCTGTGAATCGACGCTCGCGAATTATGAGAATCCTGCGGGCGTCAGACGCAGATCTGTTGGTTTTTTCTAATTAAATACTATTATCATGCTGATGAGCTTTGAAGTTTTGTAATTATCATTTCATTTCATTTCGGTTTTGGCGCTTAATTCTCCAAGGTTTTAAATTTCGGTGCCAGGATTATAAAAATAAAATAAAACATTGAAAACGTATTCACTGAGTGAGTGAGTCGCCCACCAGCCCACTCGCCGCAGAGCCAGTGCAGGCAAAAAGCGCATACAATCAAGGAAGAGAAGAAGGAAAAGTCGCAGATACAGACAGACATGCGGCACAAATGAACAGAAAAACGGAAAAGTTTTACGAGCAAACGCCATTGCGATGGCCATCGCCACGGCGCGTAATTGCAGCGTGTGCGCAATGCACATTTTATTATTGCATTAAAAACTCTTTCGGAATCAAATGCAATTAGCGCAGCGCAGTACAGCGCAGCGCCGTTGCGCACCAACTTTCCAACTGTTTTAAGTTTAGTTTGCGTGCGAATTCATGTGGAAAGTGAGCGAACTAAAAGTTGCCTATACGTACAGTACAATTGCAACCAGCCTTTGTTTAGACATTCTTCGTCGATGGTTAAGTCGCAGTTGCAGTTCTACTTGTAGTTTTTCAATACCTTTCTTCCTGACGTCTTTATCGCTCAGTTACGCTCCTTATTCTTGTCGTATTCATTCTCCGATTCACCAAAACAATTAGAACTTTTTAATAGCAAATGAGAAACTAATTGATCTCCATTATCCTATAAAGTTTAATATTTTTACTCGTAATTTATTTTAAAAAACTGAGCGCAGCTCAAGATTTATTTTCCAAAGTTAATCTTGTAAAGAATGACAAGTTTGTAATTAGATCCCTGCCTGCACAATTTAATTTTTGTGCCGTGCAGCGAGGACGTAGCGTGTTTTCAAAGTCTGGCCGGTGTTTGCCGTCCGTCGAGGCTGCGGTTTGGCGTGAGGACGAAGGCTGGCAGTTAATTTTTTATTAATTTTGCATCGATGATAAATGAAGGGATGAAGTTTACGCAAGGAGAGTTCTATGAGTATGGGCCACGTTCCACGTGTAAAAGCAGACGCCTCATCCTCGGGGGCGGCAAAGGCAAGGGCTAAGCAAACCATGTGCAGAACGCGTCGAAATTTATGTAGCGCTCATGAATTTATGAGCGCGCGCAATTTTTCCCGCTGGCGCGAAACCAACTCGTTGACACTAAGTTGTAATTTATTGACTTTTGCCCTGATATTACATCCTATACCTAATATCTCAGGATTTCTTCAAATCGACACACCACTTGCAATTTATCCCCAAGGCGTGCCCTCGCCTTTGCCCCAGCCATAGCCTTGGCCTTTTCGTTTTCTTCCCTTTTTTAATTTCAATATCTCTCAAATGCGGATATACGAGATTAAAAATATACTCAAGCATAAAATAGATCAGTACGGCTCGACTCGCGAATCGAATCGAAAGAAAGCGGGATTGCTTATATATTTTTTGCATCTTTGGCAAAATCGACGAGACGGAATGAAACATGAACGAACAGCGCACGCCGAAAATTGTCAGTTCTGTAGTCTCTGCGGGGGCGGCTTTCTCTCTTTGAGGACGGATTCTCATCCGATAAATGTCGCACTCGGCTTTGCGGAGATCTGCCAGAACGCGAACGTAAACGCAATGCGCAAAGACGACGCCGTCGTCGAAAGAGACGAAAACGCGGCAAGCAGATGACGTCGCATCGACGTAGACGTCACGCGACGACGACGACGACGACGGGGGAGGCAAAACGTACGTAACGAGACCGAGCAACGAGTTGTAAAGATGCGGAATAAGCTTTTTATGTGCGACACTGGCTGCGCTGCATCGTCATTGAATTGAAGCAACGACGACGAGATGCGACCCGCAGCCTCCGTGCTGAGCGCTCCCGCCACCAACGCGTCCGCGTCCGCGTCGCTTCGTCTAAATCTAATCGATTTTAATGATGTTACCAGTCAGGTTTGTCCTCCTTGCGATAATCTCGGATTACAACAGATTTCACCTATTACGCTCACACAAAATTGCACCAGGGTTTGCTTTGCCGCCTCCACCTTTATTTGCCCAGCATTTTTTTATCACGAAGAAACACCTGTACTTCTTCCCAAGAGACCTCCAAACAAATACCAAAAACGAAGCGCAAGCGTAAACGAAGAAGAAAAACAAGTCATTGTATCTCGTGTTTGATTGCGGCTTAAATTGCTACATAAATATTGGTCAATTAAAGCTCGTTTCTGTCAATTTAAGTCAATGCAATTCGGTTTTATTGTGTAAACACAATAAAAAATCCCCCAAATGTACCAAATTCGAATGAATTTAGAGACAAATCGTGGTCGGTTTATTGCATTCGAACGAGAATAAAATCGACAGTAAAATTATTATTGACTTGACTTGATTTCAGACGGCAAATTCCCGCAAAGCCAGTACGAACGGATAAAGATAATGAACTCACCGGACTTGGCAGCGATACAGCCTCATTCCTTCGCCTCCACGTGCGTGGTCCTCAGCCTCCTTGCGGTGCGGTTACGTTTGACAGTTCAGCGAGTGCAAGCAACCTGTAACAAAAGCAGAGAAAAACGATGCATAAAACATGGACGACTTAACGACATGCAGACCACCACCAGGAGCAGCATCATCAGTAGCAAGGACGATAAATTAACAAATAAAACTTTTCTCGTTTGCTGCCCGCTGCTGCATTAAGATTCCGCCCAGGGGTTGCGTTTGCCTAAGGATATGACGCAATTAAGAGGTCAAAAGGTTATATTGCACCGCATGGTAACATAACACGGGAGGACAAAAAATGTGCCACAGAGGCGAAGGCAATGGCAGTGGGTTTGCAAATATGTCCTGCCGTGTAGCAGAAGCGAAAGAAAAACCGACATCGTCGAGCACGTGTTTGCTCTGCGTGAGAATGGCGCACAGAACTAACAAAGTTCTGCACGCCCAGCCCAGAAATAGGACGCATTCCAGAAGGCTGCTCTCTAATTAAGTAAGAACTGTCTCTTTGTCCTTCTGTCCTTTCCACTTCTCTAGTTTCTTAACTTAATTCTTTTTGCAAAATTTAATTTAAATATATTTTAAAGTCATAAATTTGTATTTATTGAGTCATCGCAAAATTACTGCTTGCTCGTAAATAATATTATGAACAATAAACCCCGAACTACTAGTTAATTGTGTCTATTAATTAACCATCTGCTATCTTCAATAAAAATTTACAATTTAATGTTCTGAATGGGAACTGATAACAATTCATTTTTATTGACGTACACTTGAATAAATCTATACTTTCTTATCATATTTCGCTGCAGTTATCCTTTTGTCCTTCTTTCTTTCTTTCTAGAAGCATTTTATTTCCTGAACGTTCGACATTCTCCTGACGAAGCTCGGCTATGACGGGCTAGATTTGTAAGCGACGCGCGTTGCGCAATAATACACGGCACGTATGAAATATTATGTTACGTTTTATATATTCGTAGGTGTATCAGGCATGAATGTGCATGGAACGTGCGCGCGATTTAGGCCCACACTGCCGTTGTCGCTACTGCTACTGCTGCGGCTGAAAGAATCCCACCGACGACAGCATAAGCGTCGCGTCGCTCACTTACGAATATCACATCTCACCGTGCGTACTTCCATACGTATTCAATCCGTACGTGTGTGACGTATTTTTTACCTTTTCTCTGGTTTCGCGTGCATTTTTGAGTGGCTGGTTTTACGGTAAGCGATGGATTAACTCAAAGTAACTAAACGTGTCTTGAAATCTACTAGATTTCAAGACAAACCATAAAATTATAAAAACTAAAATCGTGACAAATCTTTAATAAAATCCTAAAAATATCTGTAAAATGTTTAATACATAAGTAGAAACATACGAGTATATATACGGGTCAAGAAAAAAAATAGCAGTTAATGAATAGAAAATGATTGTGAGTTCTTTAAAGTCCATGACGATGAGACATGAACATGAGACAGTACAGTACGTATCAATAGCAAGCCAGTAAGCGAATTCGTATTCGTTTTCGTATTTCTATTCGCATTCGAATCTGAGGCATATGGGACAGAAGCAATACCAGCCATAGCATTGCTGTACGCTCGCTCACGCTGGATGGAAAGCAAAGGACTGCTTTTAAATTGAAATGTCTGCGACGATGTTTTATTTATAGGCAAGGAAAGACAGAAACAGGGATGAGGCAAGAAGGTCTGCATGGTGCTCCTCGGGGCGGCGGTCGTGCAACTGAAACATTGGGGAATGCCGACAGCCGACCGCCGCCCCCGAGGAAGTAAGCAAGGCAAAGCAAGCCAAGCAGCATCACGACAAGTATCAGCGTAGAGGTCGCACAAAAGTGCGCTGTTTCTTTGGCCAGCCACCAGTACCAGTACCAAGCCCAAGACCAACTCGTTTCATTTTCTTCCTTCGTCAGTCAGCAAG